>DF243839.1:0-33914 GCA_000507305.1 Breviolum minutum Mf 1.05b.01 | reverse complement strand
ATTTACCTAGGGTTATATTACATAAGCTTAAGCGGTAAAACAATACAGATGTGGTAGCATACACCAGCATGAGACAGGACTGCTTCCATTTTGATGACACGATGGTATGAGACATGACTGCATTCATTTTATGACAAGATTGTATGAGACATGACTGCATTCATTTTATGACAAGATTGTATGCGACAGGACTGCATCTATTTTTCACAATATTGTATGAGACAGGACTGCATCCGTTTTTATGACAAAATGGCATGAGGCAGGGCTGCATCTATTTTTTGACAAGACTGTATGAGACAGGACTGCATTCATTTTTAATGGGTACCGGGTAGTATAATCCCCAAAAAAGACTCTAAACAACAAAGGTTTTTCTCAATTATATTGCTCACATCGGTTCACACATGTTGGATAGCTTTTAACCAGTGCGCTAGCTTTCTGCAGGGTCTATACTTGCAACGTTGTAAGTTACGTATAGTTGAATGATTGATTCAACAAGAACAAGAACTTGACCCCAACACAAATGAACCATGAAAAAAACCCTCTTACTTTCCATGATACTTGTTTTTTCATATGGATCCTTATCATGGTTTATAAATGTCTATATTCCCAATATAACTGGGTAGTAAATCCCATCCCCTATATACAGTACCCTAAACAACCAGGGGCCAGATGTTTCAAATGGCCAACCTCCTGCTTGCCAAAACAAAACCGTATCCAACGAGGCAAAAACCTTCGAATCAACCGGTGGGTCCGGAAAAAGGCCTATAGAAGGAGTAGTAGAAGGCATTTTCCGAAGCAAAACGCGAGGAGACCTGTGGTTTTTGCGGCCCAACCAAAACCAAAAAAAAACATGCAATCATTTTTTATCACCTATTGTCTTTGGTGATTTGATGTGATTTGTACTTTGGAAGCATAGGCATAGACGTTTAGAAGGGCAGTGGGACCCCAAAGCACGAATAGCCATTAGGTAAATTTAGGTAAACGTCTTGCAACCGTGTCCTGAAACAAAACAGCCCTGCAGGACACGCAGTTGCCCGATTCGCTGACTATTCGATTTGTGGAAATTTCATGAAATTACATCAATGGAAAAAACCCAAGCATGTTGTTGATTTTGGCGGAGTGCACCTTCATATCCCATAGGATCTATGTAATTATTTACATTTACCTACATGTAAATAATTCCTGTGGTAAATGTAGGTGAATATACCAAACATGGATCCTACAAATATATATATATATACCTTCATATACAAATGGAATATATAGATCTCATTATGACACTACACCCTGCAATTTTCTTCTTTTTGGGGATTTCCTGTAAAAACAAAAATTTTGCCAACTTTCGTTTAAAGACGGCAGATGTAACAACATTCCAGCGAAGGTGATTGAGACTCACTGCACATGCACCTCCCCGTTTTGATCTTTGCCAAAAAAGGTCATCGCAGCACCTGAGGAGGCAGAAAATCCAAAAAAATACCCTCCCGAAGTTTAACATAGCCCCTAAAAAATGATAGTTGGAAGACTCCTTTCCTTTTGGGATGGTATATCTTCAGGGGCTATTTTAAACTTCCAGGGGGTTCATCTTCCCCAATTTTCATCAAGTCGTCGACTTGTAGAAGGCTTTCGTTCCACTAAGATTTGGGCACTACTACTGTCGACACACCACAACTAGTTGGTGGTTGAACCAACCCATTTGAAAAATATGCGCAAGTCAAATTGGATCATGAAACCCCACGGTTCGGGGGTGAAAATAAACAAATATTTGAGTTGCCACCACCTAGACAAGGATTTCCCTGCTATAGATAAAAAAAACTGGGGAACTGATCACTTGAGGTCAATTTCCTTTGATGGCTGCACGGGGCACTGTTGAACATGCTGATGTACATCACTTAGATTCGCTGAAGGTGCTTGGAAAAAATCCAAATGGTGGTTCAATTGTGACTTACGGTGGTAGAAAGTAAAAGATCATCATACACAAACACAAGATCAACATTCCAAGAAAAGTACTCTGATCTGGCGAAGAGTCAAAATCCTGCTTGTCTGGCACATGACTTGACCATCGTCCGATGATATCCTATGAATTTTGTGCCATAATCCCTGTATAGAAAGAAGTCTTGCTCAAATAGGCCGGGTTTAGCTGTGCCTTAGTATGGTTGCCTTACAGACTTGTCAATTCACCATGTTTCTTAAGGTTTAAGGAAGGCACCCCGAAAGGAAGGTGCTGGTACCATCTGGTACCTGGCAAACTAGTTGGTGGTTGAACCAACCCATCTGAAAAAATATTAGTCAGAATGAGAATCTTCCCCAATTTTCGCGGTGAAAATATAAAAATAGCAGAAAACATCACCCAACAAATATCTGCCATGACACGTCTGGTAATAAAAATGGAAAGGGCAAGTGCCCAAAAGTTCTTCCACGCATCCTGCGTTGCCTGCAGCTCGGATTTGACGGATTGAAACTGATGGTGTTTGGGCAACCCAAAACATGGAAGCGGATGGTTTTTGTGTTTTTTTGTGGTTTCTATTAGGAAAATATAAATCACATGTCTTGAAAAACCTATAATGAATCAGTTTTTGTGGTTCCATGATCTTCTCTGTGTTTTTGATGTTTGTTTTGTTTTGTTTTGTGTGTATTAAGCAGATTGTGAAGGAAAAGATCTTTCAATGCAACGATTCGATCAGCAAACACGACTGTTGGATGAGCTGTGGCTGTCATGGGCAAGTACTGAACCTTATAACTTATAAGGCTATTTTGCGGGTGCGTGTTGCCTTACTAATAAGCCGTATCCATACAGCTTATATCGGTGAGTACCCTGAATACCCCCGATTTTAAGTACCAGAAATGTTTGGTGATCTGTGATATTTGCATAAACTCTGAAGACTCCGGTAGGAAGGATTGGATATAGACTTGGCACAAACCCCAATGTATCTCCAGGGTACAGCAAAAACAATCGTATTAGAAGAATGTAATATCCAAACAACCATAAAAATAGTGTTGCTGGTTCAGGAATCCTGCAAACCAGTTGAGGTTGGTAGTTAATCCTATCTTTTGATAGGGTTTTATACATCCCAGGTGGTGCAAAATGTTTTCCATCAACAGTATGAAACAGCCTTTGCTCTTCAATGTTCCAAGCACCAAACACCAACAATTTTAGGGAACTACTTGGAGGATCATCCCAGTTAGTAAGTGATTAATAACCATGGTTAGTAAGTCCCGTTAAATAGGCTTATAAATGGGGGTTACTACTCACTTACTAAGTGGGATCATCCTCCAAGTAGGGGGTCAACATGTCAAACCATCCCGACTTTTCATCAAACAATGTTATCACTTTGCGATATCTGATTTTCAGCCGGAAAAACAGCCCCCAAAATGTCAAATGATAATATCCACATAAAATACTAGTTGGTGGTTTCAACCCATCTGAAAACTATGCTCGTCAAATTGGATCATTTCCCCAATTTTCGGAGTAAAAATAAATAATAATTGACTTGCCACCACCCATAACATAGGATTGTTGCACAAACTAACTTTTTTGTTGGGTTTCAAAACCTGTTTGCTCATTCCGGTGGAAGGGAGGCAGGGCTTCCCTCGGTGTTGGCGTGTTGGCCCTACCCATCGGCCCATCGGCCCTCACCTTTGCCATGGGGTACGGATCCGGCTGAAAGGCGACAACATGAAAAACAAATGGAAAAATCTGGTTGTTTGGAAAATTTCTCTAAAAACCTTCGAGTTGTGGCTATGGTTTTTTTTTAATGTGCAACAAGGTAAGCATTCTCAAAGATGCACATGGAAGCTTCCTGTTCAAAAGTCACGTAGGCTCATATTCATGCTAATGAGGCATCAAATAACTTTCTATGCTCATTTCTTACTTTGGTGAGATGAATCATGTTACGCCAATATTGATACCGTACGAACCACATCCCCTAGGCTTCCAAACACCTCGTGAGGAGCTACTTAGACACCAAAAAACCTACCAGAAGATTTTTGGATGCCTAGGATCTTCAATGTTTCATGTTTCATGGCCTTTTATGATTGAAGTTGACTTCCATGTTTTTTCTTCAAATGGGTTGAGCCAAAAGCTGGCAAATATATGGACATCTAAGATGGAACACAGTGTCGAATCGCCGTGCTTACTCAGGGTTTTTGTACTGTCCAATGTAAAACATACAGATTGCATACACCACTTTGAAAACCGTACCAGCCACGTGTTTTTTGCCCTAAAAACCATGTTGTTTCTCCAACATGAGGATTATTTACTCTAGCCAAATCAAAAGTAGTTATATATTGAGGTCCAGTTTTCTGATTCCAAATCGAATGATGTTTTCCCATACGCGTTTACGCAGTGTACGTTTTCCTTCTTAGGTCTTAGGTCTTACTGCTGGTGGCGGCTGAGACGGGGGAGTATTGCGGAACAATCGTCTACAGTTGTGGTTCATGCAAGACAGAATCCTTTGCGAATGAGGCACATATACACTACGGTATTTTACTATCAACTTAATTTGTGACAAAAAAACACGTGCTCCGCCCGATCTTTTTTGCCAGGCTGAAAGGTTCTACGCATGGCCAACTTTTTGCCGGAAATGCTGCACAACTGTCGAACCATGTGGGCCATGAGCAATCACCCACCTTTGAACAGGGCGATTTGACACAATGGTCTTTTCATTGTCAATAAAATGCCATTGCGTACAAAAGTCTTGACTCAGTTTTCTTTTACAGCCTTGGAACCGGTTTTTGCCAGACGTCGATCATGCCATGGAGATCTGAACTATAGACAGGAACTGGAACGTACGGCTCATAGCATTCAATGCGATGTTGCTGCATCAATGTTTGCAGTGAAGCTGTAACAACTCCACCTTCTTAAATTCGCAAACAAGGAACGCTGTGCATATTTTATCAACAAAGCACCCTTATCATCTGAATCTTCTCGCGCTTCCGGAAAACTCTCGGTTTTGTCCCCCTTTGCCTTGCCCTTTTCCTTTGCCCTTTCCTCTATATCACATTTGTTGCCACTCACGGTGGCCGTCGCTGCACCTCGCTTGCTCGAGGGTTTCTTTTGGACACCGGCAGGCTTACAAGCCTTTTTTGCGAACGTGGCGACGTGTGCATTGATATTCTGATATTATTGTCGGAAATTAGACCCGGACTGGCATGTTTTTGAAAGCTTCGCGGCAGCAACATGCAAACAAACATTTCCAGGCCAAGATTGCATCGTTTAGGCCAAGAGGCAATCAGAGGTTGTTAAAGTCGAACAGCCGGCACGGAATTAAATTCCCCTTGCATAACCGTTAGAAATTGCCGGGACGTTCACCAAGGCTGCCATGGCTAGGTCACCGTCAACGAAGTAGGTTTGAGGTTAGCAGTGCGTGTCCGCAGCCATGCGGTCATTCCATATGGCCTCCACCATGCTTGCACCAGTGCGTCATCCGTTTCAACCAAAGCGCCTGAGCAAACCCGAAGTTGGCATCGCCTGACATGAGGCATGACGGCATGGGCATTCCCACATGCAGTGATTCCATGAGGGCCCAAACTGGTTGCAACCTTGGTTAAGACATTTGACATGCCCGTTTGACCTTATGTTGATATTCCAAGGGAGACGTGGCCGCCCCCAACATGAGCCAGCGAGGGGGGCCCGTGGCAACAGCAACTTTTTGTCGCACAAGTTTGAGACGTACGCCGTTGAACGGCTCATTTTGAAGTTCAACCGTTTGGTGTCTGCTTGTTTGATTGGTGAGCTTCTCCCATTCCACCATTCTCCAAGACTCCCTACGTTCATGAGCGGATCATCCTTACTCCACCCTTTGAGCGGCTGAATGACTGTTCCGCGGTTGGGGTGTCACCAAGTCATGCGGCGGTATTTCGTCCAACCGTGATGTGAAAGCCATTCTTATAATGGGTGTTTCTCAGAGGCACGCACTTTTTCCGCATTACTGTCAGAGTCACGCGCCTTAGCACTGAACATTCCAAGCACCTGTTTAATCGCAACTTGCCCATCCATGCTAACCCTAAAAGGATTCTTTTATGAAAACAACCAGCTTGTGAAGGTTACACTGAATAGTTACACTGCCCTTGTAAGACATGACAGGAACCATGGCAGGAAGTTTTGCTAAGTATGAAATCAAAAATTGGCCTTGATCAGTGCCACGGCGCCCGCACAGTCTTCATGAACCTGCAGCTCCAAAATCCTTCCCATGGTTTTGCGCTGGGAGATGGCCTTTGCACCCTGACAAGGCGCAAAATGCATCATGGATATATCTTGATGGATATCTATCTTGATGGGCATTGGAGCGACGAAGCTCCTTACATAGTCGGTTGCAATGCAATGCAAACAAAGGGTTTCAATTGCAGCACACAGATCCTATTTTGCACGGTCGTCAAAGTGTCAGAATAGGCTTTTGCAGCTCCTGGGAAAGATCCATCCGCCGTCATCTGCAACCAAACCTTTGCGGCTCTCACCACCATACTTGTCCTTGTTCTTTCGGCCGGAACAAAGCTGTGGGGATATTGCGTCCTCTGGAGATCGGCAAACGGTCATGAGCTTGGCCGAGCCCGAGTCGGGACTGGTCCTGATGAGAAGGCGTCGACGATTGCCTGAATCCTCCTGATCCTCCTGCACAAACCTCCACCCCAGTAAGACAGCTGAGGTGCAGCTGATCAATGGTCCCTGACATGTAAAAGCTGTCAATCAAGACTTTCATCTTAAATCTGCTTCGGCATGATCCGTGCTGCCATCCACCTCTTGGGGCCTTTTCCAAACTTCGAGAAGTGCTTGCTCAGGTTTAGCAGTGGGCTGTTCTGCTTCGGCTTCTCCTGCCAGCAGGCTCCTTCTCCTTTTCCAATCCCAACTCCTCCATCATAGCACCTTTTAAGTCTTTTTGGTAAAACTGCATCAAAGCAGGGACTTTCCTGACCAACTGAACTGGCAGCCAGGGGCCCTGATGGAAACACAACCCACGGTCATCACCTGTCCTCACGCCTCGGCCTTTCACAGCTTGAACCTCTCTTGCTGAACCTCCTTCGTGCAACGCGGGAGGTGCAGCCAGGCATAGTTCTCAGGTGAAAGACTAATGGCGGTAACTTCGCTCTTCAAACCTGAACCCAACTCATTCACCAAGACTAAAGGGTAGCAGGGTGAACTATCTGTCCACCCCCGTTTACCACTCTTCCCGTGTACCAAGCGCCCGTGTCACACTCACTTTCTTGCTTCCAATCTAGCCTCTCAAAAGAGTCATTCCCCTTGTCCAATGGTTTCGGCAGCCATCTCATCAATGGTTTCAGCAGCCATCTCATCAATGGCCTTGTTCATAAACCTCTTCAACTTCCAGCATTTTCCAAAGGGTGCTTTTAAAGATTCTGAAGTTGAATTGGTACCTTGTTTTTCCAACCAGGTTGAGAAAAGGATCACCTATGCCACTCCTTGCGCTCATTTCTGTGCCCTGTTCCTTCATGGGGAAACACGCCAACTGTACAGGACCCATACAGGATCAACCAAAAGATGTTTGTGAATCACGGGCCTTAGCACTCATCATGAAATGTAGTAGTTGCAATTAGTGGGCAGCAAATGGTAACTATATCTTTTGACTGTATATTAAACTTCGTGGGTTTGCAGGTTTTGCAGGGTTTTTGGTGCAACGTTGTTTGAACACATACCGCATACCAAAAAACACCGTTGGTCCTTCAAAGGTCTCATGTGCAAAAACAAAGTAGCTCTTAACAGACTGAAATAACTTCGAAGATGTGCTTCCAGCAAAATTGAATCGTTCATAGAAATTGTTCAAACAAAAACAATTGACAACAATTAAGCACCGGTTCTGGTTTTGATTGGATACATCGTCAAACACTGTTTTCGACCACCACATAACTTGTGATTCCTCACTTGTTTTTGCAAAAGGTTTCACAACAAAACCGTCCAACAAAAACAACGTGACCGTGAGGAACTTGAAGTTCCAAAAAGAATCTGCCATCGCAAATATGTTGAGACTGCAGAATTGTATAGAACCCAAAAAAATGCCAACACTGCGCATATCCGTTTTCTTTTTTTTTGAACGCAAAAGCATTCGAGCAAAAAATCATCTTCCAGCGTTGCCTTCCTTGCGGCGATTTTTGTCGATCGATTTTCGAAGAACTTCCATCAAACACTCCATCGACTCAAGGTACCAAAGACCTTCAATATATGGATGTTTCCAAAAAAAGGTACCCCAAAATTGATGGTTTATAATGGAAACCCTATTAAAATGGATGATTTAGGGGAAAAACTCATATTTTCGGTAACACCCATATGATTTTTTTTTCCTGCACTAAGCAAGAAAACTAGACAACATGTGATCATGTTTTTTTCTTGGGAGAATCCGGCAATCCTGCCAATCTTACCACCCAACAGGAGAGCAAAATCTTGGGACCTTAAATTGACGATCACCTAATAAAATGAGAAGGCTGCCGAAGTGGTGATAGATATTTGCTCAACGTAGGGGTTTGCGGTGGAACCACCGCCTCTTTCAGATTTTGAAAGTGCCAAACGTTCGAACAAAAATTACACTGACTGGTGGTTGAAACAACCCACCTCCCTAATTGAAACCACCACCGAAAACCTCATCTGATTGGTGGTTTCAACCCATCTGAAAAATATGCTCGTCAAAATGGGTTCATCTTCCCCAATTTTTGGGGTGAAAACACACAAATATTTGAGTTGCCCCCACCGAAAACCCTCATACTAGGGCCGGCAACATCCTGTAAGCTTTTTTTTTCACCTCCCAAGAAACCTTCCAGTTTGAGTGCCCCAAGTGGTTGCACTTACCAGACGTGTCAATTATTGACATCCCTTACTTGGATGTCCCAGGAAGTTAGGATCAATGGTTAGTAAATGGGCTACAACCTACTTATAAATGGGGTATCTTGGGGTTATAACTCACTTACTAACCATTTACTAATTTCCTGGTACATCCCTTAGGGTTTCAAATGGCACCCCGAGTGGAATCTGGAAGGTGTTGGTCTATAATCTGTTGCTGGGAAAAGCAACATCTCCTTTTAATTGAACCATTTTCCGGTTGGTGGTTTCAACATGTTTCAACCCAGTTGAAAAATATGCTCGTCAAAATGGGAATCATCATCCCCAAATTTCGGGGTGAACATTCCAAAAATATTTGAGTTGCCACCACCCAGTTTTCCAGTTATTTGGAGATTATAATAATTAACATGCCATAAAATCAGGATCCCTACACATCACCCACCGGGATTTCATAGTTCACCTAGCTGGTAGTTTTGTGACGAACCTTTACTGGACATAACCCCCACACACCCTCATACCCTGCCATTTGTTTTGCAGGCGGCTTCCCGCCTTCCCTTTCCTCCTTCGCTTCCCCTGGGAGAATTGGGCAGTCGCAACAATTGGACACGGCGGTTAGTTACTTCCATATAGCGGCCACGTAGTAAAGGATGGGTGGTCATACTGATCTATTGGGGGTTCATGAAGTTGAGTCACTCCCCGACATGGGTATGAGCAACCCAAAGTGGATGCACAACTTTCCAACAGCAAATCCATGAAAATCCCATCACCACCTGGCCTTGCTCTTGCCTTTCCCCTTTCCTTTGGATCTCTCGGGCCTAAAGGACGGGAAGCGCTGTCCATGGAAGGAATCCGGCAGCCCCTTGGAAAGATGCCTGTAAGGAATATGTACTGTACCTGATAAGTGATAAGGCCTTATTGAGGAAGTGGTTCATAAACCGCTAGTAATCCCATGAAAGTATATAGACATGACACTCTTCAGTGCAAGTATCATGGCATAGCCTGCAATTATTTTGACCACAAAACATATCAGCCGAGGGTTGAACACGATAAAGGGATGATCGCTTGCATATGGATTGTAGCAAACACCGCAATGTGGAGATATGCTTACAATTCGAAAACAACAATGCAATTCACTACTACCAACTTCCGGTCACATAACGACTTGGAAACAGACGTTTTCCGAAAGAAAATGCATCGTGCATCGAAAGCATCTCCTTGGAACCCAAACGACACATAAACTAATCCATAGGTGCAGCGTTCAGTTATAGACATGAACCATGAAAACACCCTTGGAGTGACTTATTAGTAGGATGACTCCAGAATAACTCACCTGCATAAAATGAAACAATCATGGTCTACAGTTGATTCAAGTAACAAATATCTATCAAGTCAACATTGGACTCTTCCAAAAAAAATATGAGGTGGAAAATTCATTAAAAAAAACAATGAAAGTCATGGAAATTTCAGGGTACCCACCCTAAAGGCCACGTTTGCCAGGGAAATAAGGCTTTTTTTGAGGAACCTTATTGAGGAATCATAGTGACTAGTCATCCCTTAATATCGGCTTGGGGGGTTGTGCCCCCTAAATTCCCATGTTGATCGCTGAAGTCCCGCATCAGTTTGATTTTATGCTTTATTCCACCATTAATTTCGGGGTTTTAAATTTAAATAACATCACAAGTGCTGATGATATACTAGTTGGTGGTTTCAACCCATCTGAAAAATACTTGTCCAAATTGGATCATCTCCCCAGGTAGAGGTGAAAATAAAACATATTTGAAATCACCACCTAGTATAGCTTCAAAACCCCCTAAAACTTGATTCAAAATGATGAAATTGATCACTGCTCATCCTTCCCCAATGAACTCATCAAGGACTTCACTCCCCAACAAAAACTCCGGCGACGCCAAGACACGTCTCTACAGATGCACATCGTCCATCTGCGAAACGAGCAAAAAAAACATGGGTCGACATCGTGATTCAGAGGTATCTGCAAGCTGGGCCCCTATTAGTTGTCAAAGGAGTGATTATAAGCCCTATAAACTATATATAAACGGTGAAAATCAATGGGAAAGCAGGGTTAGAACGCTACTTATCTGGATTGATAAGGCTTGCATCTCCATTTATAACTAGCAGGGGCCCACCTTGTACAGACTTGAAATTGGCCAAATACCATGATTTTTGTTGGATGTTTTGTTGGATGTTCAAATCCAAGTAAATCTTAGGACCCTGGCTGATAGTCAAACCATTTGCGGTCCCGTGTTGAAACACAAATTGTTCAAAACCTAATCCTTTTTTTACAGCTCCTTGTTTTCCTTTCGTACCGAATCCAAATACCTATATCATAATTACTTAGAATCTACTGAACTCCAGCAATCTACTATAGACAGCACAAATTCACCAATTTGCAAAAGTAGTATGTATATACCAAGATCTACCAAGTCTGAAAAGAGGAACTCCAGTTCAGTTACAGCAGTGTTTACCAAAAACTCTTTCCAAATCTGACTTCGTTTCCTTACCTTCCGGCGGTGGTGGAGGCGGAGGAAGTTGAGGAAAGGCTTCCTTTGACCTACCGAAACAAGCGACAAGAGACGAGCAGGCAAATGCTACCGAAACATTGACAAGCATCAGAACCCACAAACCTTCAATCTTAGGGCTTGTTTCACTCATAGTCTTAGGGCAAACAAAATCTGAAAAAACCTTCTTGGTTTCCATGAGTTTTTGGGTGTCCAAAGGAAGTTTTCAATTAAACGAAAATACAATGTGCACATCACCACCTCTTGCAACAAACCAACAAATTTTGGAGTCATAAAATCAACCATTTAGTTGACCTAAGAAAAAATAAGCTAAGGAAAGAAGACCCTTTACGGAAATCCTTGGTAAAGGGTCTGGAGGTAAGTATCTTCCAGAAGTACTGTTGATGGCTGAAATCCGGCGATCACCAGTTGATATATTGTTAGTTTTTCCATGTTTCTCCCATTATTTACAGAGTTTCAAACATCCCAGGTGGTGCTCATCGGATTTCTGAACCATCTTTCCAGTATTTCCCAAATGCTCCATGTATGGATTATTTACCAAGCCATTAAGGGAAAAATGGCCACATGAAAAAGGGGAAATGGCTTGGTAAACATATTCCCATCCCATGGAGCATCTGGGTTTGGGTGAGATCTTAGAATTCACGGCAACACATGAGCTACGAAAAAAAACAACTAAAAATCCAAGAAAAAATACAACACACCCGTAGAGCAGACCCCAGGCAATCCCCCTAGCCAACTATGAAAGGAATCCCTTCATAGCCTGTTGGTAAAGGTTTAGGGGTGTGTTCCAAAGGTGTGTTGAAACAACCTTAGAATAAAAACTTTGTATTATTTTCCATTGAATCCTGGTTGGTGAATAGGGATCCTTGTAAATAGCCGGCTAATTAATAATTCCCATATAATTGGGTAGTATAATTATAATCCACTAGATAACTAAAACAACCAGGGTGTTTTTGCGTGGAGTTCTTATGTAAAAACGATTTATTCTCCAGGTGATTTGGGCACTATATATACGCTAAACCACCAGGGATTTTTTTTCCCACGGGCAACCAACTCTCAGGCGACGAAATCGTTCCCGATGCCACCTGGGCCGTTCCACATCTCCCGCCAGCGCACGTCGCAGCTTCTTGCGTTGACCATCGCGCTGCGGGGTGTGAAGGCAACGGAGGAGGGAAGGAATCTCTCTGAAGATTGGCCCCTGTGCAAGTTGCATATGTATATACCCTTTGGATCCAAGGATCGGCTGCTGGGAATGCACTGTATGGGTACAAGTTGGGGGGGTAAAGTATGTTCTTAGGAGGTACTTGGATCCATATTAAGGGATATGTATACACCCCCAAATATGAACGAATAGAACCTGAAAATGATGGTTTGGTTCAGACGTTTTTTCCTCTTCCAATGGCGTTAAACTGCCAGGTTCCACAATTAAATTTCCGGGGTATCTGCTTGCCCCCCCTTGCCAGGTTGCTAGTCACCACCAGAATGTTTTTACTTAGGCTTTGGGAATTGCTATAAACCTTCATTTGCCCACTATAAGTACTGGGAAGAGGGACAACCCAAAAAGACATTGGGCCAAGGCTAGGAGATTTTGGGCCAGCCACAGACTGGAAAGTGCAAAATAATTAAATTTAGGTATTTTTATAATATCATTTAGCCGCTAAGGAAACAACAAGCAGCTTCATGAAGGTTAATGAACCCTGATTTTTTGGAATAGAAGGTTGGGGTTGTTTGGGTGAATCGTGAAACAACAACAATTGCAACACATGTGCTACTGCGTGTGGAGAAGGGGTGTGCAACACTATTACCAGTGTCAAGTAGTGCACCAGGTGCAAAAGCACTACAATCCATCATATTTTAACTGTAGACAATCCGCTACAGCAGCTGTATTCAAACAAACTACAGAACAAGTAAAATCAAACACAAGCACCTAGGCAAGCCATGTATCCACAAGACCAACATTTCATAATATTGATATGACACATTGTTCAAAATTCACTTCTCTCACTATATGCGAGCACACGTTTGATTGGCCACATCTCTGAGAACAAAATCTCCATTCCTTCGAACCACTACCACCAGCACCAGAACCAGCACCACCAGCAACAACAACAACAACAACAACAACAACAACAACAAACAACAGCAATTCCTCACCAGCTTGGGTTTCCCTGACCCAATTGGAGGGTGCCGAAGACATCAGTTGTAACACACCTTCAGCCTGAAAGGTGACAGATCACTTCTCCAACTCTCAATTGGAATTTTGGCGTTTTTTTGCAAATGAGCGCTTTGGGTTGGGGGGGTCTACTAGCAATCACCATTTTGTCCATGTAAATGGTGAGATTAGTTACTAGCTACCCTTCTTCAAAAAAAAATGACTGGTGCAGTGGAACATGACTAACACACGTTGCTGCCAATCAACCTCGCCAATAAACTGCCCCGAGGCCGTGGAATTTGCAGATGCTGAAATTCAGTGTCATGGGACAACTGGAAATCGCCATGCAGGTAGTATGGTCGTTAATTAATACTTCCCTTAAGTTAAGGGTATTGGAAGCAGCTTCCCGTAAATTTACACACAAACATGGTAGACATATATATATATATATATACATATGTACATCTTCTGAACATGACTTGGTCCCCAAATGGTCGGAATTCAGCTCGACGCGCCTTTAAGTTACGCTCCGGTAAACTAAGATATAGCCATGGAATATTTAATCCATTTTGATCGTATTTGCCAAGAAACATACAGACTGTCCATGACTATTTGAGTTTACCAGAGGGCAAGGGTATTGGGAGGAGTTTCCGGTAAATTTCCAAATGGTAAAAAAGATACATCTTCTGAAAATAAATGACCCTAAGGATCATTGGACACTCGAATGGAAGGGTTTGAACCTGTATAGAAGGGGTAGGGTCCTCAAAATAGCCTTGTGAGGGGTCAGGATACCTGGGACCTACGGGAGATAAATATAAAGAGTCAAACAACTATTTATTTGGGAAAACCTCAAGGTATAGACATCCCATTATATGAATTATATTTGCCACATGGGTTTCCCCCCATCATTTTCGGAAAGGCTCTGACAAAATGATACCAATATTGGATGTTTCCGAAAATAGTGGGTTTTCCTCCAAATCATCCATGTTGATAGGGCTTTCCATTATAAAAAAATCCATTTTGGGGTATCCCTATGTTTGGAAACACCCATATCATCTCCACTTCTTGGGTGATATGGACATTGGAAACATCGTCTCGGAGTCCTTTTTCACAACCAATTCTGATGACTTACACCCCTAAGTTCACTAACATGACGATTGCTAGAAAATCCCCATGTTCAATAGGACATACGCATCTTCAAATGCTGTGGATTTTACATTGTCAGAATGAGTTGATTTTTTTCTCCAAAGTTGACCAACTAATGGCAGCTGAGTCCATGATGATTTTCATATTCACAGGTCGCTTAATTCGCTTAACTCCTCCTTACGCTTAGAAACCAAACGGATTGATGATCTAAACATCCCATCCCCAGGTCATAGGATAATAAAGACATCCCGAAATCTAGGACATATCTGGATCCTTCGGATTACATATTCAGCTTTTAGGCAAACATCTGTGCGCAAAATGTTACCTTCATGGTAAGTCTTCGGCACGCTGGCTCTTGTTTGGTCTAAGGCGAATTTAACCATTTCTCCCATTGGGTTCGGAAAAGGATACCCATTTGAGGGAGAAGTTTAGTTCCCTAAAAGTGTATACACTCTGCCGCAAAACTGGCAATGGACACCGAAGAAACAACAATCATCTTCCCATCACCCCAATCTTTAAGAGCCTGTCTTGTAGTTTTTCAGAAAATGTGGCAAAGGTAAGCGACTTTTCTCCGTGATGGAAACTCACCATTCCATTCCTCACATGTCCTGCCTACTTACAAGCAAATAGAATCTTTTACATTTGGGGTTGTAGATAAATATATATAATATATACACACAACTGAAACGAGACTTCTGCTCACATAGTCAGTTTCTACACAGTACTATATGCCACCGAGATCTCTAAGATATTTGGCCTCTCGAAACTGAATGTTCCACTTACAAAATGGATCAAGATGGTAAACTTGAACTTCTGTTGATGGAAGAAATCCTGCACCAGTTGATAATATGTAGTTTACCCCAGTATTTACAAGGTTCTATACATCCCAGGTGGTGCAGGATGTCTTCCATCAACAGTATCTCTTCACATTTTTCTCTATGCTCCAATAATTGCTCCCCGTTGAGGATGATCGTTGAATGCGAGGTCATGCGACAGATCTGTTGAGGAATATCTTGGGGTTTTTGCCTCACACATGAAGAGAACTTCCATGGCTGGAACTACCATCCCCGTACCCTCTGTTAGACTAACATGGCAATGGAATATCCCCAGGTTTAATAGGAAATACATCTTCAAAAGGTCCATTTTGAATTGTTATGTTAGTTTATCGGAGTGTATACCCTATACCCATCTTGTTCCCCTCACATAAAGCCCTACCGTCCATTTAAAATTAATTGAGATTCCCCAACGTGTTGTGGGGCAGCACCAGCAGTACGAAGTACCTGAGACGTGAATCTTGTTGAATCGATGTACTCCTAGTAGTCAATACCCCCATCATACCCCATCAAAAAATCTTGGCTGAAGTCGAGGGCTGCATAGAAAGCCAATTGCTCTGTTGATCACTCCACTGCAGTTTAGCAAGTGTTTGATGATACTGGATTTGGTTGTATAATGAAATGTTGCTTGACATCATAAAATGATATTGAACTTCAAGTTTCTGTGTTATATAAGTTTACGTCTCCGTATATGTAAACAAAAAATACAGTATATACACCTTCTATTTGGTACAACTTACAATGCTGCTATGGCTGCTACATGATCATAGCTTTTTTCACAGGAGCCTCGGTAAATTGATATCAACAAACCTTTGGACCCCAAAACTATGGAAAAAAATAATGTTATGTATAAGTTAAGCCCTAAGAATGTGTTTTTTTTCCGAGCCCTAAAGTTGAAGGTAACGTGGGTTTTAATGGTAAGTAACCCTTTTGTAAGGCCTTATCTATAGATGGTGCCTTGAAGCATGGAGGCCAACATCTGCCACAATCATCATCAAAACATCCTCCAAAATTCCAAAAAAAACGTGAGTGGCTAAGTTCTCATATCAATATATCTGTTTGTCATTCAGGGATTGATTACAGTAGTGTATTTTTTCCACCCTTTTGTGCCAAACTCCTTTTTAAACTCCACCCTTTTCTAGTTGGTGGTTGAACCAACCCATCTGAAAAATATCAGTCAAAATGAGAATCTTCCCCAAATAGGGGTGAAAATAAAAAATATGTGAAACCACCACCTAGTTGTTGTGCTTCTCAAAAGGTGTTTTTTGGGAGGATTTTCCATCACCTTTGACAACCTCACCTTGCTGTGACCCATCCGTGGCCTACCTTGACCACTTCCACATGACCCATCCGTGTGGCCAGTTGTACCGGAGTTTCACCACGACCTGCGTTTCTGAAGCGGCCGAAACGGTGAAAGGGGCTGTGAATGTGGGTGTTTTTGGTAAAAAAACATATACCACCTGGAAAATATGCTTGCACCACTTATGTTTGGAATGTATGTTTGTCAATTTTTGGTTTAACATCATGTTCCCCCATTGTTTGGTGTCAAAATTTCCAAAAGAGTCAATGAAACAATCACCTAAAGAGGATTTCCTTCGCATTAATTACAACAAGTAGCTGGAGGTTCAAGAAAGGTCACCGAAAGCCAGCTCTGCATTTGTGACTGTGGAAATAAAACTTGTTTCTGGCACCTGCGATATCGCAGCTTAGGCAAAGTCTTACAAACTGGTCCTTAGCACTAACAAACTGCTTTGCGCTCAACCCTGCTCATGATTTAGTAGGCAAAATTGTCATATTATTGCTCATTTAGTTCCTCACTAAGCATAGCCCAGCAAATGAGTCAATAAATCTGAAAATCACATACACTACTGTAAGTCTTCCACGCAGATCCTCGGGAACTCCCCTTTCAAACTGACAAAATCAAATTCAAATAAGTGCGTCTACACCCTGGAAGATTAACAGCTGGAACCTACAAATCTCCCATTTAGAAAGGAACATGATCTTCCAAACCTCCATGATTATGTTCCATGTTGATCTTCCGGGGTGTAATAAAGGAAACATACACACACAATCACACACAAATGGCATCATGGTCATCTTGAAAAATGCATTTTTGGGAAATTTCATTGGCCTTTAGATTTGTTCAACTAAAATATCCAGCTACCAAAAAAAAATGATGTCAATCGCCAGGACGCGCAGCTTACCAAACCCATAGGATCCATGTATGGTGTATGTACCTATATTTAGTTCATTTTCATGGTACATGTGGGTGAATGTAGGTAAATATACCATACATGGATCCTATGGGAAATAGATGCCACCTGTCATAGCCATGGCATCCGCTTTTACATGCAGGAGTGCTGCTGCCACATCCTGGAA
The DNA here is from genome assembly GCA_000507305.1 of Breviolum minutum Mf 1.05b.01. Classification (NCBI taxonomy): domain Eukaryota; class Dinophyceae; order Suessiales; family Symbiodiniaceae; genus Breviolum; species Breviolum minutum. The sequence goes on along the minus strand of DF243839.1, from coordinate 16,085 downwards.
TGAATGATGGACACAATCCGGTAGCACTTGAGATGGAGAAACAGCAAACCAATGGGAATCATCTGCCTAGTGCAACTACATTATTTTGCAGGAATCTACAGGACGTACAAATGGTGTACAAATGTGTGCCATTCTGTTGATGTTTTCTATGAAATCGAATTTTATCCAATGCTTTCCATGTTTTCCGAGATATATATTTGGATCCAATGTTTTCACAACTACCGGTCCGCTAGACATGAAGGTTTCATGAAACCTCGTTAGCAAAGGAAAATGGTGGCTAGTAAGTCTTTCATGTCCTTTCTCAAATCTTCTTCTAAAGGGGGCTTTCTGCAAATTGAAGGAACGATTGATGATCACCACCACCATGATGTGAAACTCGTACTTACGGACTGGCAAATCAGACATTTTTTCCAGTCTATTAATTCACCAGAGGCCTCCAGGTGGGATCATTCCAGTTAGTAGTTAATAACCATGGTGATCGTAAATCCTCAAATCCTGGGGGTTGTTGGTTGTGGGACCCCTTCCAAATGGCCGAACTTCATGGCTTATAAATGGGGGTTAGATCCGATCACTACTTACGTCCGTCCTGGGATGATTCTCCAAGAAGTTAGGATATGTTATCGCCTTCTTGGCCTTCAACATGTGCCGGTCCGGGTCCATCACCTCCCTATATTGGGGAGCTGAATTCATCCAACCTTTTAATAGGGAATCCTTATGTGTGGGTATATAAAGCACTACTATCATGTTAACGGCCATCCCCTTCTTTTGTATGGAAAGTATTTAGACCCTAGCCTCCCCAAAGCACAGCCAGTTTTTGAACCTTCTTAGAAGAAGTGTTTGAAAGTCTCAATAGTTACCATAGACCTACTTGGATGTCCCAGGAACTTAGTAAATGGTTAGTAAGTGGGTTATAACCCCAATATACTCCATTTATAAGTAGGTGAAATAACCCACTTACTAACCATTGATCCTAAGTTCCTGGTACATCCAAGTAGACATCCAAAATCCTCCAGTCATACCTGGTTGTTGGATGGGTGTTTGGACCCTGGAAGCCCAGCACCAGGTGTTTGGATGTCTAGTTGGAAACCTTGTTGTGAAATAAACCCAAAGCATGACAAATGACTACCCTAACTATCCTGACCCCTCAAAACTGGCTATTTTGAGGACCCTACCCCTTCTATACAGGTTCAAACCCTGCCATTCGAGGGTCCAATGATCCTTAGGGTAGTATCTTTCTTGAAGGCCTCTCCAGAATCAAAGCCCGCAAACCCTAAACAACAATCCGGAATACTAGCAAAGCCTACGCAAAAGATGTTGCTTCCCTAATTTCCTTACATCATGTAAGGAGCCATCTTTCCAAGAGGACTTTTTTGCTCTTGTACGACACTCTTCTAAGATACTATTGTGCGACGATGTAAAGACTGTTGTATGGACACTTTTGTTGGACACAGTGGCAAGTTTCCTGGTTCAAATTCTTTGTGTTTCCACTCGACAAGTCATTTGTACAATGCATGACCTTGAAGGCCCAACAAGTGGTCAATGACCTTGGTGAAACAGCATGCCGCGTTTTCCATTGTCCAATGCTGCATCTGCACAGCAGGTACCCTGGCTTTGCTAGCTTCCCTTTTGATGATGGGCTGCAAGTCTGTGCACAGATCACGCCAGTATTGCGGAGGATGGCGAATAGGAAAGCTGTCAGTGCCCAAAAGCATGCTACGCCCCTGCAGCCAAGGAAGCTAGGCGGGCCTGCCAGTTCGAGGCATGGCGGGGACAATCATATATTTGTTGGCGAAATCCTTCTCTGGCAACCACGGCTCAGACATCTCTCCTTGGACGAGTGCAGAAGGCATTCAAAAAATTACCGCATGTGCGGCCTCCTGCCTGACAGCTTGTTGCGGCCAAGTAGCGAATGCGATCGGTCAAGACTTTGTCGCAAAGCCCACCACTTGGAAAAGCCAAACTGCTTCCGTGGGTTGAGCTCATTGTCCAGCTGCCAGCATGCTGGTTGAAGTCTTTGAAACCTTTTTTTTCATAATACAGCCCTCAAGATCGGAACCATCCAAGCATCTTAGAGGACGACATGTCGATTTTTTTGATATTTATCATATAATGTTGACCCCGGATTAATAAACCCCATGGTTGTTTAATTGGGGGGGTCCCATTTTAAAGGGGATTCATCACTTTTGGGGGTACCCCCCTTAATAATCACTATAGGGGTTTATTAATCCGGGGTTGACATTATAAAGAACCTCCCCTAACTTGGTATGTATTTTCGGCGAAAAGAAAATTCATCCAGGCCTTCTCGGCCGAAGGCCAACACATGGGGGGGATGATATTAACTAACTCGATCCGTCCTTGGATTTGCTTGTTGGATGCTTGGAAAAGTAAAAACAAATATCCCAAATGATGGCAACAAAAATGGTGATTTACTATGGTACAAAGTAAAAACCACTACCTTATATGCACAAATCCAAGTACCATCCCCGTTGAATGTTGGGTTGGATATTGGTTCTACAAGGCTAACCAGTTTTATAGCGACGCATTCATGGAAGATAGTAAATTGAATATGATTGTATTTAGCGGCTTCAACCATTCTGAAAAACAAAACATAGCTTGTCAACATTGGAACCCAAATCGTCATCCATGTCATGGAAAAAATCAAACACCCACCATCCACCACGTTACACTTCTGAAGTTTGACAGATCCCCCTAAACACTGATGGTTGGAAGATGTCGATTCATTGCAATTTAAAAAAAAATGGTTCCTTTTCAGGGTCGACATTCCTTAATTTTCATGGGAGTCTAAGAGCACCCTGAAAAATATGCACGAGAAATGGCATCCCTCCAAAGACAAGGGGCCTTTTTACGGGATTATCAGGGGACAATGATGGTTAAATATGGTTAATGAGATTCCCATGAACCATCCACCACCTACTTCAACGGAATCCGTAAGACAGACTGTCAGTGACTGTCAGTCCTCATGACCTCGCACTGCTGCAACATGTAGGGCACTTGCACCAATGCCTACCTCAAGAGGAAATAATGTCAACCAACCGACCAAACAGTTGGTATGAAGTATATATCACTCTTAGTCTCCAACACGAACTCCTCCCAAAAGATTGTGAAAATTTGTGAAATATAGATCCCTTATGCTCACTGCTCCCTTCTGCAAGTGGTTTTGGAGAGGTCTTTGGGGTGCCTAAAGACCTTCTCACAGGGTATTTGGAGCACTAGGGGATAGTTCTTTTGAAAAATGGTCTCTTTGGAATTCGTTTTGTTTTTTTTGTGGCTTTCTTTAAAACTTACACTTTTGCCGCCATGATGTTCGAAGCCTGAGAAAGTGAGCAAAACGATCTTGGAAGACCATCTTCTTCTCTTTGCTAAAAATTGGATTCCTGAAGAAAGGCTCCGAAAAAAAGGGCACAAACAAAACAAGCAGATTCCGATCTAACCCACAAAACCGTAAAATGTCATGAAATCCTGACTGCTTCCTTAGGAATCCAGTCATGTTCTCAGCTGATGATTGGATCCCTTTTGGGCTTCATCAAGGGCATTGCTGCGCATTCCTATTTGGCGGTTTCATACTCCAATTTCGCTGCATCTCTTTGGTTTCTTTTAGTCCTGGAGTTCTGTTGGAAGAGATCCGGCTGACCAGTTGATTCAAACAACCATCTTCTCACTAGAAAAATGACAAACATCTCCACAGGAACTGTTTTTTTTAAAGCCAAATTTCCAAAAAAACACATCAACTATACCAGCGCCTTCCTTTCAGGGTGCCATTTTCAACCCCAAGGGATCTTGAATTGACACCCTGTAACGGCGGCACCCAAACTGGAAGGTCCAGGTATGAACTGCATGTCACTGCATGTCCCTCAATTTTTGTTGGGGGTGGTTCCGGGGTGTGAAACGAGTTGAGTCGACTTCTTTTGCCCCCTGTGTTCTACCAGGTGTCCCGGACTCCATCTAAATCCGCTTTCGTGCGAACGTTGACGTCCACTCCTGGGACCGATTCAAGGTGTCCCGGGCGGTGTAAAAAATGTATATTTATCCCGTGATGGATCCAGGGGACGAAAAGGTATATTTAGAGATCTCCATGAATGGTTGATGCCTATATGGTAAATGTAGGGAAATGTAGGTACCTGGAAAACATATAGGAAAGTACCATCCATTTGAGGCAACTGGATTGCTGTTTTTTAGGGGTTTCAAGTTGATGGAAATCAACAGCAATGGCTCTTTTCCAGGAACCTTGCTGACCCACTAATGTAATGACTTGACTAATATCCTGCTGGGAAAAATGAAGAGGTCGACTGAATTTTAGGGATCCGGTAAACAATGTGAATGTGCAAGAACCTGTTAGTTTTAGGGAGGGTAAGCACAAATTGTGCAGCTGAGATACACCCCTGAACTATTGAAAACCAAGGGCTGGAACCATCCAAAAAGAGGTTTTTCAAAGATGCTGTTCCTTTTCAAAAGGGCGATGTTCAGGTTCCGCCCTTCCAGTTTTCACGAGGTTTAAAGGCAATCAGTGCTGGCCTACATTTTAAGGGAATTTTGACTTGTTTGGATGCGGAGAAGTATAGAGTGGTTTTTCCACGGTTTTCAAGCTTTCTACTTTGTAAACTACTATGTCACCAGCAAATACAGCTAAATTGTGGACATACATATCATAGAATACACACCCTCCAAAGTAGATGGAACAATTCTGATGCATTGGTTCATCATAGACCCGTGCTAAACTACCCTTGGAAGGTTGCGTCATAGAGTTTGACAGCGGAATGTTTTATATGCTGAAGTGGCTATAATGATATCAAAATGACTCCTCCAAAAAAACTTAACAACTTTATCATTGATCATGGTTAGCTTTAACACGCACCATGAACGCGATAGCCCTGTGTGTTCGAGGTTACCAGTTTAATAACCTCTTCCCGGCTCCAAAACCCCATCCTTTTGCCACAGCAGCAGCGCAGACCGAAACGCTGCCCTGATGTGCGCCATAAAACAGATCCGACCTCACCGAAGAAAAAACACATGCGGCACGTTTTAAGTGTGGTGGCATCAAAAATACCCGTGAATTTGGAGGTATATGTTGAGTGGTTTACCCCACGCAACGGTAGAAAGTGAAGGTTAGTTTTGCACCCTTCAAGAAATTGAATACGCAGATTGTTTATCAACTGTTACAGGGTGGGGGGTGGACCCAAGGGATATAATCAAAAACTTAAATGTTTCGGCCAAATTTTGGCTTTGGGATTCCCTTACTATTAGCTACCTTTTCGGGTGACCGTTCCGAGCGGGACTTTTCCGGCCGCTACAAATTGCCACACAACACATGCCGTCCCTTGCGACCCAACGGATCCTTCTCAACTCAAGACTGTGATTTACCCTGAGACAGGAGATATATCTCCAAACTTGTAGCTTGTCCATGTTTGTCCATTGTCATGTTAGTTTTGGGGTGTATCATGTGCAAACTCTTGTTAAACACTGAGATGAGATTAGTGATTGACATGAGGTAGGGGGTCCTCTCTCCATTTGTCTGTCCTTTGTTCACAGGTTTGAATTTGTTGTAACAAAACAGAAGCTTTGGCGTGTGACCACTATGGCTATGTTATATTTACAAAAATATCAATGTGAATAATAAAAAATACATACATATAATAGATGTAAATAAAAAAGAATCACAACTTCCAAACATGATGATTTGAGAATCTAAAAACTGTTCTCCCATGTCTTTTGGGGAACTACAACCTTTGATCCATCGAAATCGTTAACGCAGTCATGACCTGCTTTCATAAATGAAATCTTAAAGAACGTTATCCTGTCAATGCAAGGCTTTTTTGTTCTTTAGAAACTTGTCAAGATTAGGGTACCAAAATAGTTCTTTTGTCATATTTACTCTTCAATTTACTCTTCAATTCATCCAATGTCTGGGCGAATTCAAAAGATTTTTGAGTACCCCAAATCCTTCATCCTCAATTTTTTGGAAGTTAAAAGAAACAGTTGAAACTAAGCCAAAGTTGTACTCCCCCCAAATTTAACATGGAACCTGAAAATGATGGTTTCCAACAGGAGCTTCGTTTTCTAGGACTTCTTTTCAGATTCCATGTTAAATTTCAGGGGTGTAAACTATAAATTCCAAGGAACTCGACTTCATCCAACAGAACGGGCCTGGGCCGTTGAGGATTCGGGCTTGAGGCTTGAAGGATTGGGGATCCACTAAGATGTGGAGCGATGATGACATGAAACTCATCATGTTTCCAATCCCATACCAGCCATGTATGGTATATTTACCTACATGTACCATAGAAATCAACCAAATGAAGGTAGATATACCATACATGGATAGTATGGGAATGTTTGCTTCATCCAGGGGTGTGAAGCAACACAGTTTCAGATTTGCACCTGAATCATGTTCGGGTGACTTCTTTTTAATGGATGGACATTCAAACAGAACAAATGTTCTTTGGTGAATATGTGGTTTGTCAAAATGTTATTCGAAAAAAAAACTGGAGCTGGAAACACATCACTGGAATTTTGGAGGGGAAAGATTTCTTCAGGTGATTTGACACTCCGAACACCGTGGCAAAATCAACTCAAAGACATAATAGAAGTCACCCAAAAAGCACACACACCCAGCTGATGTGTCAAAGTAGAATCTGGCCGTTTCGTAGCAGATGTAGTGGTTATTTCATGGCACGGGAGGAACCCCCCCCGGATACAACTAGTTTCACCAAATACCCTCCCGAAGTTTAACAGCTCGCCCCTGAAAAGTTACCGGGCCCCAATAGGGAAGGCAAACGTCTTCCAAACACCATTTGTTCAGGGGCGAGCTGATAAACTTTGGAGGAAATATTCCTCATATTCTTCAAGGACAACATAGTCAATCATATGGCTCAATATTATCCATCAGCACAAGCAAGTTGAGATTGGTTTCAAAATCTTTGCCTTATCCAAATCCAGTACCTTCCAACCCCTCCGGGTGCCTTCCTGAAAAACCCAAAAAAAACCATGGTGAATTGACGGTTGCCTGTAACGGAAACCATCTATATAAGGCACCGGCTTCCAACACTGGAAGGGTCCAGGCATGGAGTTGTGGGATTCCTTCCAAATGCGACCCCGACAGTAAATGGGCTTGTAAATGGGGGTACTATTACTAACCACCTCTCCCTAAGAATCCAGGACAGCCCTGAAATATCCTGAGGATGGGATTGGATCCCTTACTACCACTCTAGGGAAGAGTTTGGAATATTAGGGTATAACCACATACTAACTATTACTAACTGGGATGATCCTCCAAGTATCCTCCAAATTCTTAAAAGGGACCAACTTAATGGTCCACATGTCCCAAACCCACTGACGTCGTTGAGGTGGCCCTTCTCGGCTGGGAACCCCCCACGTCGCTTCATTTCCTCCACGTTTCCGTTTGGCAAGGGCACTTTGGCCATTACCCACTATGGCACCTGGAGGTACCTGGCAAATCAACAGACTTTCCACGAAGTGGGCCCCTATCACTTACAAGTAATGGGCTTATTAACTCCACTTCTGGGGCTTATTTTTACCTCAGTTACTCTTTTTTTTTCGGCAATTTATAGGGGCTACCCAAAATGTCACTCCATATTTATAGCGATGGTAGGGGCCAACTTTGAATGGTGAATTCGCGCATAATTCAAAATTCCCTACTCCTGCCAATTCTGATTGACCTTCTTGGGAACCAGGAGTCTCACTCAAAGTCGCATATGTTTTTGGTTTTTCACTATCGGCTGAATGATTCGAGGTGAATATATCATGCACAAAAAGACAAGCGAAATGAACCACGAAAAAATACAGTTCTTACTTTCCAGTGGTTTTATTCAATGATACTGGTTGTTTAATAGGGATCCTTTAAACAAAAATATAAGGTTTATTATGATCTCAACAAAGCTGGGTAGTATTATCCCCTATATAGCTTATATACCCTCAAACAACCAGGGGCCCTTTTTTGATTGCTCCCCTGTCACCAAGGTATACGGTTTGGTCAAAGGATTGACTTCATAGCAGGTTTTGGGGTACGTGTTGAGAAAACCGCTGACCATCTAAACTTCCCAAGGTTTTCAAACGATTGACTGGAAAAAAACACATGACACAATTTTCATCCAAATTAAAATTAACAGAGGGTACAAGGTGGGCCCCTAGTAACTATAAATGGAGTTTTAACACCTATGAATGGCCTTATCCATAGTTATGTGGGGTTATACGGTTACAGTATAACGTTTTGCCCCCCCATAAATGGAGTGACATATGGGCCCCTACTTCTAACTGGTAGCTTCATCGCCTTGGAAAGTGCCTTTGGTGTTGTGGAAGGTGCCCATGCGCCTCGTTGGCTAAAGCTGCTTGTCGTGTTTCTCGGCGGCGCCGTAATAGCCTTGGGGGGGAAATATATTAAAACGGTGAGGTCAACGACAAACACCCCCCGAAAAATCAACATCGAAGCCCCAAACTGGTGTTTTGTGGATGTGTTTCCCTTTTTTCTAAGGATGCATCTTTCAGGTTCCATTGTTCATTTTTTCGGGCATGTAATGCTTCACCCGAGAAAAGTTTAGGTTTGGTTTCCCCTATTTTTGGTCCCTAAAGCCATATTGAAAAAAAGGTGAGGGTTCCGGGTTTGGTTGTGAAATCGTTTGCCTATGAAAGAAAATCGTGATCATCGCCTGGTGATTCAATGTGACCTTTTGATCCCCCAGTTGGAGGTCCCTTCACCTTTGAAAGGGTCACTTAACTATCCCAAAAAGGTCACCAGCGTAATTGCCAGGTGGTGAATAATGGAAGCTCATGATTTTGAAAGAAAACTTTTCAGATCTTTATGAACTCGATGGAATACTTTTAGGCTCAATTTGACCCCACCGGAATCTGCAAAGGGTAAGGAACTGCAGTTCAAACTCCAGCCAACCCCGGTGACAAATACAACTAACATATGTATGCAGTATATCCGAGTCTCACTACGGATAGTGAAAATAAATACACAAGGGTCCCCAAACTACTTGATGTTTCATAAGAATAAGCAGCACTGTTCTAGTTCAGTTTTGGCTTGATAGCCTTAAAGAACTTCATAAGGGCACTGCTGCCACTCAATTGGTCAATGTTCCATGCACAGCCTCAAGGGCCAGTACGGGTCCCCTTATCCAAATGCTCATGATGTAAACCCAACCAAGATAAACCACGTGGATTGGTTGCTCTCCTCCTTTTCCTCGTCCACCATATCCATAAGGCGACACGTCACACTCTGCTGCATCATGAAGTCAGTACTGTATTCCTCTACCACAAAGATTTCTTTTTTCAGGGTTGTCGCATCGTAGAAAGGAAGATCCAACATTTTTCATGATGATGTTTGATCAGCATGACTAGAATTTGTTCCTGCCATCACGTGCACTCCCAAGACAGGCGCTGATCATGATGATGATGGTGCAGACTGTGTGCAACGCTACCTGTGATGAATTCCTGAAAAAAACTTATTTTGCAAAGGTGGCCACACGGGGCTCTTGCAGATATCATTTGCCCATTCGGCCATCACCGTACCAAATCTGCATCCTTTAAAGCATGCCACTTGGGACATGGTGCCAACCCCAGAAGGGACTTCTTCTCAGCAAGGTTTTTGATCAGACACCCATCCACAGGAGAATAGGGGTTACCCTCCCTGAAACTAACATAGCCCCTAAACATGGTGGTTTCCAATAGGAATCGCCTTTTCCAGGGATTTATTTTCAGGGGCTATGTTAGTTTCAGGGAGGGGACCCCGAAACTGTATCTGGTTCCAACATACCATTAGCTAACATGCAAACAATTTCAGTTTGTAATGTTTCACCTAGCCACACGTCACGTTTGAATTGAATATCAACTAACACTCTCTGTTCACCATCTTACAAACACAAAACCAATCACATCAAAGCCACCAAACAGAAAACAAATCATCAGCATCATTAATCACCAACCCCAAAGGTAGTGAACATATAGTATAGGTACTATAACAATAACATTGCACAATTGTGATGGCATGGTCATTTACTCATATAGCCTAAAGGCTTGACCAAATGTCATATAGCCTTGCTATATGCACAAATATCCTTGCCAAACAGCCTTTGTCATGTAAACTTCAAACATACCCATACCATCCATGTATGCTATATTTACCTACATTTGGTTTATTTTGATGGTAAATGTGTGTAATAAATATACCATACCTGGATGCTATAGGATATGGATAATTGAACATCTTCTTGACCAAAGTTGCCCCATTGCCCTTGCACACCCAAATAATATCTGTATCGTGCAGTGATGATTCTCTGAATCATTCTCTCTGTGGAAACAGGTGGGCTTGGCAGGATAGAACCAAAGACAAGGTGTACCAAGTAAATGACATGGAACAATATGCAAATATTGAGCAAAATGGGAAAGTAACGTTGAAAGCACCACCTAACCTAGCGATATATTTGAGAACATGTTGTGCAAAGTATCTTTCAGGCAATATTTACTGTATACATACGTGTTTCATGGTTCACTTTTGCTTTTGCTTGATCTCACTCTGATTGAGAGCATGATTTCACCATGATTTACGATAGCTTTTAAGGTTTATCGATCTATGATTTCTTGGTGGTGTTTGAACGGTTGTCAAATCGTATATCATGTTCTAGGCTTATGGTTTTTGATTTGCTCGTAATACTTATTTCAAAAAAGTACTAAAGTAAATAGTTGCCAAAAAAAGAACATATTATAGTAAAACAAGTATGAAGTCCTATACAACACCAAAAGGAAATCCCAAAAAAACACATATTTCATGCGCAAGGATGTTTTTGCAGCAAGCAAATCTCTCAATGGTATGCAAATTGAAATATTCACATACAAACGTACACATATATATATATGTATAGTTTTCTCTTTGTAGTGAAAACAAACCTGTCAATTTACGGACTCAAACTGGACAACTGTTGAAACCCCTGAAATGCGAATCTTCCCATGCGAATCGAGGGGCGTTTTTCGACTCTCAGGAAGTAGAACTCCTTTTGCAGTGACCTCGCGGGGGGGGTGCTCCATGGTTCCGAAATCTATGTAGATGTAGAACTATACATGAATAAACATTATGGGTATACCAAATAATACATACCAGTTTTCTATTTGAATGATCATGTTATCTTACCAACGCTCTTTAACGTGACCATCAAGAACCTCTTTGAAATAGAGTCCTCAAGATCTGGATTTTTTACATCTTTGTTCAGCCTAGACTGGCAAGGTATTTGGAAAAAATCAGGAGATACAAGGTGGGCCGCTGTTAGTTATCAATGGAGTTCTAATCCTTATCAATAGGGTTGTAACCCCAGTTACCCATTTATTTTCGGCTATTTCTAGGGGCCCCATTTCACCCCATTTCTAGCGATCGGGTTGGCGCATGTGTGGAAAGACCCAAGCAACTTAGCACCTGAAGTTTGACTTTACAAACAAGAACTACACTACGCCCTGGAAGTCAAGTCGACCATTAAATCAATATTTCCCTGGAATTGTTGGTTGTAAACCCTTAACAATAATTAGTCTTTACGGAAAAACCATTCAAAAAAAATTCTCTCGAATTCCAGGGTATGGTTTTTCAAGCCTAAGATGTGCTGATAGAACGGTCCAAATTGTTCCCTATTTATGTAGGGATTTTGAGATAGCCAGATCCCTTCCGAGCACCAGCGAGAAACTTGTCATGTATCAATTGGATGAGATCGGTTATTTTTGACCTACATGTTGATTCATCAAACGTGTCACTACAAATGCCGGTTTCTCTCGGATTAACTGTGGAGTCAAACTTGTTTTGAGAACACAAAAACAGATCTAAGACCAAAAAATGATTATATTATGACTCTTAGTAGGACTGAGATATGCACAACGTAGGTGTGAAAAAAAATACGCTATACAAAATACACAACCTGTACGGGCTATTGCAAAAGGCAATCGCTCCAAAGTGTTGATCAACAGAATTGATGATCGAAAGGCTAAACCAGGTTTTCCTAGTCACATGAATGGATTGCTGTATGGCGAGGGGATATGTCCAAAAAAAACATGGCATGTGGTTCGGCGTGGCTTGCAATGGGCAACACCAAGATGGATCAACCAATGCTAAATATGATCCCAAATCGTTTCCTAGCCATGAGGAGTGTATCAAACTTAAGCAACTTGCATGGTCCCGCTCTCAGCCAAAGGATTTCTTTCGGCTATACACAAAAATACCACACCTACCACCAATCCATGGGACTGGTATATTTGCCTACATGAACAGTTCATTTTTTATGGTAAATGTAGGTACACATAAAACATGCATGGATGTTATGGGACAGAATTTCGTTCATTGTGTTGCCATGAATATAGTATATTCAATTTATCTATAAAGCTATTAAGTTTGGCCACCCCAGTAGGATTCATTCCAAAAAGGGCTCCAAATACCCAATGAACACGCACACCCGGATTTTTTGAACGACGCCCGTGAAGCCGGTAGGTCTCTATCTAAAACATGTCTAAAACGTATTGTGCCAAGCACATGTAGCTATATATGGGTGTTTCCAAAAATAGTGGGTTTTCCACCCCCAAATCATCCATTTTTCAAAGGGTTTTCCATCATTTTCACCATCCATTTTGGGGTACCCTTATTTTTGGAAACACCCATGTATTTACATGCATCAACAATTCTGTTGTAAAAAAACACTTGTACATATTTATGTATACACAGATATTGCGTTCTACTAACCACTGCTTGATAATGATTCAACACAAGTGATTCTGCATTCTCAAACAGTGACTCCAATCATGTACTTACAACAAGTATATGTGTGACAACTATTGTCAACTATAATGCACACCCAGTTCTCCACCTATTCCAAGTTGAGCAGCGAGTGACATTCCATCCTATCCATCCTACTAATTGGTTCATGGGTATCCTTATTGTGGCTTACTGTAATTTCTATGTAACTGGCTAGTATGTCATCCCGCTTTGAAACCCAACCAACCGGGGGTTTTACATCATTGCCCAGTTGAAATCAAACGGAGCAACAATGTCATCCCATACCCAACCTTCATTCCCAATTCTTTCAGCAACGAAGGGGTCGTGAACCTCCGAGGCGATTTTTCGACAATCTCAACTCTCAAGTGGAGGGGGGGAAATGGTGCAAAGTGGACCTCGAGCCCGATCGTTATGAATGGAGTTTTACATGGGTAACCTCCTATAAATGGCCTGAAAAACAATTTGGTAACTGGGGTCATATAACCCCTCTAGGTGGAGTTCCGGCCCCTTGTAACGTGGGAGAATCGCCTTTTCTTTTCTTCAGCTTATTCTCACGGGCGAATTGGCAGTTAGCTGTTTGGGGCGGGTATATGTTGGAGGCGCATGAAATTCTTCGTAAGATTCACTAAGATTCCTAACTTCCGTAGAAATTGGGATGTCAAAACACCTCCTGGGATGCCAGTCACCAGCATGATTAATAGTAATGAAACATAATCTACTAGTTGGTGGTTTCAACCCCTTTGAAAAATATTAGTCAAAATGGGAATCTTCCCCAAATAGGAGCAAAAATAAAAAATGTTTGAGTTGCCACCACCCAGATAATCTATGTTTAGTACTTATTCCAAAATTCCAGAACAAAACCGCAACTCAACTTTCAACGGGTCAACTGGGAGAGGTTAACTCCCATCCCTTCAGAAACATGCGAAACATGTTGCGGATGTATCTTCATGTATACCATGTGAGCCACGAAAAAACAACTCTCTTGCTTTCCATTGAATCCTGGTTGTTTCATGTTGTTTCATAGTGATCCAGGATCCTTATAATGGTTTATGAACTCATCCCCACAGAAGTATTAGTTCATCCCCAACAAATCCCTGAAACAACCAGGGGCCCTTGTCCTTTTTCATTGCTCATGCATCTTTCCATCAAAAATTGAATGGGACCTTACCAATGGACCCCTAAGAAGGTTACTAGAGCTATCAAATACCCAGGTTTAGGGGTCCGTTCAGTGGGTCCTGTTGGAGATTTCTTGGAATCTTTCTTTTCCTTTGGCTGGTGACTCTGCCTCAGACCTTTTTAACAAAAAACATGACCACCTTGGTTGCAGTCCAAAATGACAACCCAAATTTTGGACCATAGCTGTATAATTAAATATCATGTGCCAAGGGTCGTGGAAAAAACACATCCTTATATTGGAGATAAACTCATCCCACCTTTCATAATGGAAAATATATCTTATAATGAGTATAGAAATGCAAACAAATAAAAACCCTACGAAATTGTCTTTGATGAGTTTATCCCCTATGGGAGTAATGGGAGTCTTCGACCCGAGGGCACACTTTTCTGACAAAAAACAAAATCCAAACCTGACCTAATGGCTAAATAAGGCCTTGTTAAGGGATTACTAACCATTGATTCCCTTCATAAGGCCTTCTTAAAACCTTCTTTCTGGGGGGGGGGTACGTCAGAGCGGGGTTGGTTGATTAGCCATAAATTCTTGATTCCCTTGCTTTAACCACCGCCTGCCTTCGCTGCGGACGCCTCAGCGGAAAAGTGGTAAGTTTTTACCACATGATGAATTGAATATGCAGAATTAACCTTGTCAAAACACCAAAAAGACACAACAATCACAACATATGAATTTATATGAAATGTTTTGTGATGGCTTCTTCTTTGATGAATAAGACCAAGACAGTCTCAATCAATCACTTTGGTCACATCCAAATTCTCATTGGAAAAACAACTTCCAGGTGTCAGAAAAACAAAAAAAACTTGGCCTTCTCACCCTCGCCAATGCAAAAACAGCTTCTCCACCCCCCCCTCCTTCTCCCCCCCCAGTTTTACTTACTTCTTTTGACCTTGTGACACCTGTGGCATTCCCAAAAATCTCACATCTGCCGTTTGAACAAATCTCACATGTTTTGTTTTTTTTACCCCACCTAAACCAACAACAACAAATCAACACTGCTGTTGTTGGAAGATCATCCTGCACCAGTTGATAGGCAGTTGTAGGATTTCTTCCATCAACAGTAGTTCCAAGATGGGACAAACAAACACAAATTGGTGGACTACGGAAGCTGTTGATAGCGACGGTGTCTGATACAGCCACAAAACTTGGTGTCCGATAACCATTCTTTAGATCATCTTAGATCTTAGACCCCAACGACCCATGGTAAAATGAAGGTTTTAAACCCCCAATATATGGGTTATACCTTATAACCCCTAAAAAATGAAGGTTTTGGGTTCCCATGGTAGATCTTAATGATCTGCTGAAAACAAATTTGGAAAGGTCTTTTGAGTAGAAAAAATGGCTCCTGCTTGAAGGGTCTATCTCTCCAACAAAAGCTGTAGTTCTGAGCAAGCAGCTCGGGCTGAGGGATTTCCACTTTCTCATCTTTCTCACCCCTATCACCCTTTGACCTGAACTGCACATTGCAATTATACATGAACTTGACATCTTTAACATGCGCGCAGTCAACACAAACGTTGGCAGTCAGTCGAAGGTTTTTGTTGAGCAGAACTCGATGTATATGATTCTATGTCTATGGTGTCCATCTTCGCTCACAACGGCAAGCTACTGTAAATTCAATTTCAAATCACATGCTATATTACAAATCGATGCTTCAGTATCCCAACATATCCTGGCTCTTAAGTGTAATCAACATCAAAACACATATGCAACACTACCGAATACCACCTCCTGAAGTAAATACGTTCTAGTGAAAGGGTCTATCTCTCCAACAAAAGCTGTAGTTCTGAGCAAGCAGCTCGGGTTGAGGGACTTCCACTTTCTCATCTTTCTCACCCCCTTCACCCTTTGACCTGAAATTGCACATTGCAATTGTAGATGGACTTGACATCTCAAACATGAACACAGTCAACACAAATCAGAACTCAATGCTGTCGCGGATTTGATGTATATGATTGTCTGTCTTCCCGCACAATTGCAAGCTAAATACAAATTAACAACTAATGCTACATATGCTAAAAATGCTACAGTATATCCTAACCCTTAAGTGTAATCAATACTTGCAAAACATGCAACACTACCTCCTGAAGTAAATACGTTCTAGTGAAAGACGTCTAT
>DF243838.1:0-33821 GCA_000507305.1 Breviolum minutum Mf 1.05b.01 | reverse complement strand
TCCAAGAATCACTCGGCAGTTTGTGACAATTTCATCGTGGTGGCAACGGTGTTTCAACAATACAATGTCTTCAGCCATGTGGCCATGCGCAAATGCAATGTATTCCAAAGGGGATACAGCCTCTCAATGTTTCAGATCTTGGCTGGCCACAACTATAGGCTGACAAAGCAGGAGCTGGACAATACCGCGGTTCTCTACTACAAGGGCTACAACGTACTACAATTGGCCCAAAGATGGACTTGGGCAAATGGATACGTGTGGGCGTATTCAATGCCCATCAATGTGAACAATGCTATGGACGCCCATGACAAGAACAATGAGAACCCTGTGTTGACAGCCCTGTCACAAGGGGTTCACAATGGTGGGAATCATGCCTTGAGAGAATTCCCCAAAACAATCAGGGCACGCGTAGTTGAGTACTACGTCAATACAAACTCTGCTTTGCTTCCAAGCAATCTTTTGCCGGAAGAAAATCTTGGTCATCCCGATCACGTACAACATGTGATGACAAGAAACAATCTTGTGGATGGAGAACAAGAAGAACAACAAGATGAAGCACAAGATGATGATCAAGATGGAGGCAATGGTGATGACAATGATGGTGATGATGCAATGGTTGGAAAGAAGAGAAGGGTTGACAATTGAGATCAACAATGTCAACAATGAATTCAGCTACTACAAGATGGAACTATGCTGCAACAATCCGCCAAGTGAGACACACGACACCCACAATATCGCACTACGAGTCAACAAGTTAGGATGAGCTGCAACAATGAAGAGCTGGACAATGCACGAACCTTTCTTGTACAGAATACAATTGAGACTTCAACAACCTCTTGAACAAAACAATGCTTTTAGAGTGATTTTGCTTGACAATTTGAATTGATGCACAATTGACTTCAACAATGTATTTTTGTATTTCCAGAGTGTTTGAAAACAATGCTGTTCTTCAACAATCTGAGGGACGGTGTTAAAATACATGTGTATATACAATATGGTGATACCACTGGTGTACAATATTACATGCTGCAGGGCCCTTGGGTCAAGCGACTGAGACAATTGCCCAGAGAGCAAAAGGTGCTGAGTGACAATACAATCACAGCGTGTACAAGTCGAGTTGATTTTTACACTTCCTTCTTGCCTTCCTTCCTTCCTTCCTTCCTTCCTTCCTTCATTCATTCATTCATTCATTCGTTCATTCATTCATTCATTAATTCATTCATTCATTCATTCCATGTCATTTCATTTTCTTCACTCACCATTTTGAGTCACTAAACGATATGTCTAAAACCGCAAAGGGACAGTGATCGCAAAGCCTGTACACCCAGTACAGTAACCTCTTGGAAAAACAAAATGATTTTGGAATTTGGCGTCCTTCATGTCTTTCCATTTCCCGAAGTGAGACAAGTTGACTTTTTTCCCATGCCTCGCGCAGCAGCAGAGGAGAAGCCCTCAGCATAGCGGGCCTCGGGCACCAACAATTTACAACCCACCTCTCAATGAAAAACAGAAGGTAAGCACAACAACCTTTTGGGACTGATTTTGGCGTCCATCTTAGGAGGACCCCGAGAAGGCGTTGAGAAGAAACAAACATTTACCACCACCACCCCGGTTGTCAGAAATATGGAAATTTTGGATACCCATCGTATCCCTGAAAACAAAAGCTCAGTATGCGAGTTGCTAACAATCATTCTCACACCTTGAGGCCCATTTCTAGATGGTTTGTTGAAGGGAAAAAGTTTGAGGGGGTCTTCCAAAGGGTTTGGTTCCAGGACAACCAATAAAGTAAAAGAAGAAACGCTTCGATGATCCAGGTTGAATTCAACTGAACTCAACCCAACTCCCAAACTGATCAAATGCTCTAAGAAAATTCTTCAAGGACCCGAAACTAAATCCAAGGTCCGAATTGGACTTTATTGATCCGGATACCAATCCACGTCAAAAAAGTCGGTGATTTCGCAGAATGCCTAGTTTGAAGTTTGAGTGGGCAACCCAATAGGAATCCATCATCTCCCAAAAGGAACAATGCATCTATTGCAGGCATTTCACCCCCCTACTACCAAAAACAACACCCCAAAAAAAAATCAAACGAAATTTCCTAGAATTCTTGGCTGCCCGTAGGTGATCTTCACCTTCCCACCAAGGAGCTCTTTTTGCTCAATTTGAGACTCCCACATCTGTCTTTGCAAATGGTGAAGGAGTTGACAATGGTGACAATGATGACAATGGTGACATGATATCAAATTGGTCCGAAACGACCTTGTTTTCATTCAGTGTCTGAAACGAATTGTCCAGGTTTCCTTCCTTTTTTCACTCTTGATGGTGTGAAGCCCAACCCAGGTGGTGGTGGCAGGGTCTGTTTTGGAGGCACCATCTCTGACGTAAACCCAAGCCCGGGTGGTGGTGGTAAAGCAACTGGTGCTTGGATTCCTTGACTCAGTGAAGACACACCAATTGTGGAGGGTGGCATCTCTGACAACTCCTCTTCTTCCAGCAGATCCAAGTCAAAAGGTGTAAGATGATTGTAAATGTAAATGCCATTTGCAATACCTACGATGCTAAAAAGCATGGACACCCAAAGGGACACAAAAGCAGCCAAGTCGTCGTTCACATAGAAGGCTGCGTAGAACTGAAAGAATAAGGACAGCGGTGCTTCAAAGGTTTTCTCTTGAAGCAAAAGAAGATGCACCACATTGTTTGGAAGTCCTTTGCGCAAAGAATTACGAATAGCGTTCCAAGTGTTGCTGAAGCCAACCTTGAGCTGAAGGATTCCCGAAAATGCTACAATCACCAGTTGACATCCACCAAATGCATAGGCTTCAGCCCGAAAAAAATTGACGCAGCAAATCATATCTAACACAATATCGGACAAAAAAAAACAGAGTCTGGCTTCCAGAGTCCTTCGACTCCACCATAACGAACCATCCAACTGATCATTCTGCAGACGTTCCTGCAGACTTGCCGTTCTATTCCGCACGGCTCGACGTAATTCTACGTCTTCCCGTGCCTGTATGGCGCTGAAGTTGCCAAAAAACAGCACCAGGACGTGGATAATCAACATGAGGAGCAAGGCGGCACTTGGAATCAACATGTATGTTAGACCGAAGATGGCTTCTCCTTCCAAACGACTATTCGCAAAGCTGCAAAAGATGAATCGAGCATTGCACATGTTCGGTAGCCACTCCGCATCTGCAAGGCAGGTTTGATACAAAATAGGATCCCACGTTCCTGCAATGCAAGTGGGTCTTGCCATAGCTGGTACGAGCTTCAGCTCTTCAGAGCATAGCCCACTGACGTTTGAAGTTGGCCAGAGTAATGAATGGTTAAAGAACGGCCACATGGTGGTTGGCACCTTTGGTAATGTTGCTTCATTCTTTTGGCACCACTCGTCAATGCGACTCTGATCAATCGCCAATTTCAACGCTTCATCGTGCCAGGTAAAACGGCTACCATCAGAAACAAAATAGTGGAAAACAACCCAACTAGCAGGCTATTCGCAGTCCGCAGGCCGATCCAAGCGCTGTGCACTTTCGAGTATCCAATTATCATGACCGTCACAATAGTGGAATAAACATTTGGGGTTTGGACATTCACCATGTAGCGACACTGCTATTGGCACAAGGCAGAAAATACGAAGAAAAATCGTTGTTGCCAGAAATGTTCCTATACCTTCTTGTCTGCGTCGCAGTCCAAACATCGAATAGTTCTTAGGGGACAACACGGACAGCAAGACGCTGCGCGGGTCGGGGATATGGATGGAACGTGCCCAGTGTTCCCTCTGAATCGCCACCAAACTTATCAGGAAGAATGGAACAGCGATGAGACCCGCATGGGTGAACTGTCCAAGTTGCACCATGAGCAGCGCACTGGCCACTTCCGTGAAAAGCAAAAGCTTCACCACCAAGGCTCTTTTTGGCATCTTTTCGCTTACAAGCTCCTGTGCTGCTTGCAGTTGCAGGGCCAACGAATAGGACTCCATCAAGGTTGACTCGAAGATCGATTTCTGCGAAATTGCTTTCACCACTTGGGACTCGAAAATGGCTCAAAGAAACACGGGGCATCCAACGTTGATTCCACAAAAACTTGACCGTTGGCTTCCAAAATCTCCATCCCCTGGTTACAACCTAATTTTTTTTGTTATTTTTCAACGGGAAGAGTCTTGAAAGAAAAGTTCTTGGAGGGTAGTACTTGTCATCTATGTGAAAACAAAACACATGGATGTTGAAATTGAAATGGATGGATGGTTTAGTTTCAAAACGTTTGTTGAATCACCCATTTACAAAAGGAAACCTTCCTCATTCATTGGTGTATAAAGAATGCTTTAAAAGACTTCGCAGCCACTGCGTGGGCAGTTTGTGGGGTGTTTTCTTCCCTTCCAGCACCTTTTGCATCTGCGTCAGCTGAGAGCAACGTCAACACATTCTTACAATAGAATCATCCCACACACCTTCAAAATTCTAAACTCTTCAAATCTCCAAAAGCCACTACTCCCATCCCAATTTCCCCTCCCCCCCCCCCCGCCTTCACCTTCTTCACTACCATCTTGCCTACATCTTTTGCCTCTGCTAAAGCACAGGCCAAGACCATGGCACGATGTTGTAAGCCATCCTCCTCAACACCGCACGAAGGATTGCAGTTGAGTGAATTCTCATAGGCCCAGCTCATTAATGCATGAACATATGTCAAGCTTCCTAAGATGACTAGATGAAAACCTTCTGATCCAACCACATCTCGCTTCGATTTGTTCAAATTCCAACGAATGCCTAAAGGAAAAATTCCTATGATCATTTAAAAACCCCATCTTTTAGCCAAGGTGTTTATCAACCCAAACGCAAACCCTCCAAACCCTCAGACCCCCATTCCCCCCTTTCCAACGCTCAAAAGAAAACGTCACCATCCTGGCTTTCAAGCAGCTTCAAGAGGCCATTGACGCAATGCTCACAGTTGGCTATCTTTTCCGCCACCTCAAATGATGGCAAGTCCACCCTTGGACAACTGGAGGTGCGTAAATCTAAAAAAATAGTGATTTATATATAGTCAAAAATTTAGCATCGTATGTTGAGGACATTGCATGGATAAATACTTCCATGTTTCTTGAAGTTTCCAGTAATTTCACCATGAATCAAATGCAAAAAAGAAACACGCATTTCTTCTCAACAATTCCTAAACAACTCAAAAAACCCAAGATCAACAATGTCAACAAAACTCAAGACACAACACAACACCCAACACCATCCTCCCACCCGCAAACCACCAGCCACAATCGCCTCTGGATACTCTGCCATCATCGCTAACGCTCCGGAAGCAGCAGTGCTAGTACGGAGCTCCTATTTCGCTGAGGAAAAACATGGACAAAATAAAATGGATATGCTCTGTGTTTTTTTTGCGAAACAGTATGAGTTTGCGTACTTTTCCAAATCGTATTTTATGTCGAAAAGAACTGAAGTCCATTTGGATCATTTTGGGAGAATTCCATTCCAAATTAGGCAAAAAAGTTACGGGGGCTTTGCGCCAAAAGTCGCGACCTTCTTCTGAAAACTCGTTTTCTTTTCAAAAAAAATCAATGAAAACAAAAAATTCACGATCGCCATTTTGTTCGGGTCAGCTTCATTTCAGTATGTCAAAGATCCCTAGAAATATTGGGGAAAACTCCAAGCCCATCACGGAGGATTTTTGGAGTCACCCATCCATCCATCCACTTGAATGATCATTTTCATATCCACCTCCACATTTTCCAAGAATCTCTTTCAATCATCATCATCATCATCATCATCATCATCATCATCATCATCATCATCACCATCACAACCATCACAACCATCTTTTTAGCAAAAAAAAACATGTTCCACCCCTCCTCCCCGAAACCAACCATCCCTTCCCCACCTCGCTCTGGCAAAAAGCTCCCAGCAATTGCAGCTCCACCGAAGCATCGCCCTCAGCAAAACGCTCCACAACCTCCACCGGTGGAGCGTTGATTCGGATTGATGGAGACGTGTTTTGGTGCATAATTGATGGGTATTTTAACATGTATGTAGAGTAGAGAGATATATGATATATAATTGGTGCATGTAATATACAGACATATCATATAATCTATATACATTCTACATATTGTTTTACATCAATGTTGGACACTCAATCTACAACCCCTATAAATCACGTGAAAAGATTGTAACTTCTACCAACTCAACAAAAGAACTCCCAACTTCCCCGGCGCCTCAGGTGACATCGTCAGGTTGCACATGACTTCCAGGCCAGCGCACTGCACCTGCGTGTCCAACAAGGAAGACACAGGGGTTGTTCTTTTGGTGGTTGATTTTTGAGGGAGGCCCCCTAAACAAATTTTGGGATGAATTTGAATCACATGGTTGATATTTTTTGGGGGGGGGAATGATTTGGAAGTCCAATGAACTCTTCCAGTTGATACTGTAGAAGGTTGATTTTATGGTAGTTTTTTATCCCGCTATTTAGGCACAAGGCTTTTTATACATCCCAGGTGCTGAACTCCAAAATAAGTCACCCAAGTCGACCGTCATATTCCTTGGAGATTGTAACCCATACATACCCACGTAATATAGGGCTTGATATAGGGATTTCCCATAAGGGTGCATTGGTAGGGGTACATCCCTGCCTATCCCCTGAACATTCGACCCAAATCGCCTGCTCGTTATCAGAGAATAGTAGGTCTTTTGAGAGATTCCAAGCACCTCCTTGCCTTAGTGAAGATGAAGCAACCGCAAGTGGACAAGTCGACTTGAAGAAACACCTCTACCATGCTTCGTAAGCGCTTAATTTCATCACGTACTGTACTAATTACTGACAACTTGTACCCGAAAAAGATAGAAAACCCCCAACTTGGCCCATGTCCAGCAAATCAATCTTGTTCAACTATCTTCAACTTGACAATCCTTTAGAAACCCGGTTATATAAGCCCTCTATGACCTGCAAAAGCTGGACCTTTTTGGGAATCGCTGAAACGAGGCCGAGGTACAACGCCCTTCCACGCAACTCCTCGGAGCTGGTCAACAAGTTGGTTAAGGCCATAGCGCCTTCCAACCAACGGCAGCAACGGTTGGTTTAAAGGAAACCCAACGGGGTGGATGAGGTTGGGTAGTATATACACCCCCAAAAATTCACATGTTGAAGACAAAAATTTGAAGGTGGATGGAAGATGATGTTCTTATGTTGAAAATCTGTGAACATGATTTGATTTATTTCAAACCCACGGAAGTGAATCGCGATACTTCAAAAAATGATTTTGGGTAAAGACATGTTCAACAGCATCCTGCACCAACCTCGGGGATGTGTTTCATGGTCAAAAAAAACAAAAGTTTGGGTAGGTTTTCAGAGGTTTTCTGTTGCCAAACCCCGTTCCTTCGCGCCCAAAATTGACGCCTTCAAACTGGTAGAGCTCGTTGGAACAGGAGAACATCTCCAGCAGTGGCCTGATTGGTCGAAAACGGCTACCAGGTTCATCTTCTTCATGCTGCTGTAGAGATATATATTGTGAATCACCGCCTTTGTCTTCAACAGAACATCTATCTCCCCACCCAGCTATCTATCTTATCCACCCAGTCATCTATCCATCTCTTATCTCAAAAAAAAGTTGCTTCCATCTTCTGTTTCATTGGAGCCCAATACTTTCCAAAAAAAAAGAAAACAACACCAAAAAACAAACAACAGGAAATCTTGTCCAACCACCAAGATCAACGCAACGAGTCACCGGAAAACTCCCCACCCGGAAAAGGCCCCAACCTCACCGAATCCAGTTGTTCTTGATACCTCGGTACAAGTTTGTCCGGGGAAGTTCCAAGACGATTTGCTAAGATGTGTTTACAAATAAAAAAGGGGGATAAAAGTTATAAAAAAATATGGGGAATTTCCAAAATATGGGGGAAATATCGAGGATAAAGAACTTTAACATGTTATTGTTTCTTCACCAATTTGGATTGATTTTTTGGGGGGGGGAGGTTCAGGAGTTGCTCCTCAGAAACTGCCTTCGACGGAAGGGTTTTGTGTGGTTTCCGAGTCTTTCATCTTATCAAGGCCGTGACCTTTTTATACCCCGATCGTTGGGTCGGTCACCAACAACCTTTGAGTTCGGCATCCCAAAAAAGGTCACAAAGAATTGCCAAGCAGTCATTTTACAGACAGATTTGCGTGTGTGTGTGTGTGTGTGTGTGTGTGTGTGTGTGTGTGTGTGTGTGTGTGTGTGTGTGTGTGATTCATTTTTGCGTATTTTGTGTCTGTTTGGTTGATGTGTGAGGTGACTTTCAAAAAACTTGAAAGTCACCCCGGATTTGAAAACTAAAGGGATGTTTCTCCTACAAGGTTTCACCGTTGAGGATTCTGGCGATCACTAATCTTGCCACCGTGACAACATCCACCTCCAACTGCTTAGCTGCTACCCAAGTGGCTGCAAAGACGCAGGATTTGTGCTGATGAGAATTTGCGCTAAAGCTTGCCTCCCAGCACACAGTGCTGAAAGATCTCACCCAAATT
This sequence comes from Breviolum minutum Mf 1.05b.01, assembly GCA_000507305.1. Taxonomy (NCBI): domain Eukaryota; class Dinophyceae; order Suessiales; family Symbiodiniaceae; genus Breviolum; species Breviolum minutum. The sequence continues at coordinate 25,319 of DF243838.1, read as the reverse complement.
TCCCCTGGAATATATAACTCCGGGACGTTTCACCAACAGTTTCTGAAGGAATTTCTTTCTTTTGTGCCGGTTTTGTGGAAGTCTGGGGTATCTTCCCAAGGTATGTGCACAAAGCTAAAATTTCTTCATCAAAACAGAATATCATGGGTAGTCATCAAACTGTTGCTTCTTGAACTTTTTTAAGTAATACCCGTAATACCCCATGGTAGCTACCACGGGGCCCACTTCAGGAGTAACCAACACATCCAGCCTGGCTGCTTCACTGGCTTTGGGCTCCTTTTCGAGGTCCAACAAGCTGCGAATGCCATGGCTGGCAGCTACGAACTTCCTGGGATTCAGGAAGCCATGGCTGACGTTGGAATGTTTTGGGAATATGTCATCAACATCAACAACAACATCAACAATCTTATCATTATGATCATTATGATCATCATCATCATCATCATCATCATCATCATCATCATCATCATCATCATCATCATCATCATCAACATCAAAATCATCAAAATCATCATCATCAAAATCATCATCGTCAAAATCATCATCAGTATCAACATCACCACCACCGGCATCAGCATTTCCTTTCAAAAAAGGCTCCTGTGATTCTGATCCTGACACAGAAGACGCAAAGCCTCCGCGATGAGGACCTACAAAGAAGCTTCAACCGTAGAGGGGAGGGGCCCCATACCCCCAATTCGATCATGATGTTCAGAACTCTGGCTAAAGTACCAGTTGGTATATAACACAAGTGGAATATCCCTACAAGTTTACAGCGCAGGTTTTATACATATGTAAAATCGATGTATTTATTGTTGGCCGGATTTCTCTTCAACCATCAACACTAGTCACTACAGACTACAGAGAGTTCACTGGCATCAAGATGAATTTCAAGGTCTTTTTAGGTGAAACATGATAGCGAACCATTGATTTAAAGGGGGTGGCCCTCTCCTAGCTTGAGATGATTCGCCATTTTCGTAAAGTTTCATCCAGTGTGCCAAACACCTTCCGGGGATTCTTGGTTCAGCCAGAGGTTTTTAGATGGATCATCGCCAGGAAACAAAGATAAACAAGTCACCAATTTTACATCTAACAAGTCTTTCGTAAATACCCTTCCTGGGAACTAGTCCTAACATATCTCACTCAAACGGGAAGGAAACGGAAAATCATCATCGACTCAAAAGTACTTTTTTGAAAGGGATATGTTAGTTACTGTTAGTTCCCTGGAGGGTAATCAAAATCACCCCACCTTTCATCCATACTGTTGATGGAAGAAATCCTGCACCAGTGGATAGGTAGTTTATCCCACTGTTTACAAGGTTTTTTTAACATCCCAGGTGGTGTAGGATTTCTGAACCATCACTAGTACCACCACCCACCGCTTTAGCCAACCTCGCCTGGCAATGTACCGAGCTTCCCCGAATGCAACGACACAGCTTGAGTACGACTGGAGCAGCAGCAGAACCTGTGTGGAGAACTCGTTGAACTGAATGGAAGAGATGAAAAAAATATCTCTAGATCTAAGTTTATATACATTTATACAAATACATATGATATGAATTGATATGTATGATACATATGATACATATAATAAACACATGCATATATATATATATATTACCAATTATCATCATATATTGTACATCCCTGTTGCATCCTAACCTGACCAAAAACAACTCAAAAGAGACCTGTCATGGAACAATACGAGATTGAGGACCAATGTGAAATGTTCAATACAATTAAGGTCTTCTTGACGGTCTCGCAAGGGTCTTAAACATCACATGTTGGACGAAACACACGAAACGGAAATAACATAACTAAATCCTTTATTACTGAAACCTGGAAACTTGAGAGATTCCAAAAAAAAAATCAAGCCCAAAAACCAAGCCAGCTTTCAGAATTTATATACACACAACCCCCAGGCCATCTTTTTGGTTTGTGGAAATCTTTTTTGGACGAAAAAAACAGAATAGAAACCACCCCCTTCCTTCCAACCCTCCAGTTGCACCCTACCGGTGGCCGCACCTTCACGTTGAAGGCACCAAGCTTGCATCTTCAGTGCCAAGTTTTTGTCTCCGGCATCCACTTCCCCATTGCGCTGCGGCCTTCCCCAAGGAGAAGTGGGTCGTAAGTTGGACCGCTAAGGTCACGAGACGTCAGATTGGAATATGTAGCAGAAAACGAGGCTTCAAAAAGGTAACATTGGCACATACAATGGTAAAAATGGAGATTTGATTTTGATTGATGCAAGTTTCTTTTTAATGAATCACTTGGATACATGTGTTAACTTCTATGATCATCCAACCGAGGAGGAATTGCTTCCTCTGTTTTTTAATGACTACAGGTTCATCATCCAAGCATTTCCAGGTCTTCAAAGGTCTTCAGCCTTCAACAAAACGGTGAAACAAACCACCAGGGCCTGGCTTCAGCTGGCATACGTTCGTAGAACTCCTCCAAGGCCTCACAACGGGGTCTCAGCCTTTGAGTCGACCAGGAAAACTCTTATGGAATCTACAACCCCCGAAATTGAAGGATCAGCTAATCTTAAAACTGCACATAGGTCCAGGGGTTTTGTTGGGGAAAACAACCCTTCATGTGAAAAAATGGTTGTGTAACCCTGCGTAACCCTGCCTAGGTGCAGCTAAGTAGTTTGGGGGCCCGGTGGTTTGGACTTTTGGGATACCTGGATGAAAAGGATTGTAGGGGTACCCCGATCCGAATCCCAAACCACCGGCCCCCAAACCACCAATTTACCATTAGTTGAAACGAATAGATACTCAACAACAATGATGGGCCTTGGATGGAACATGTATCAAAACAGCTTCTAACATATGGCGTCATTTTGGGTATCCAAGTTAGTTTTCGGGGGCGTAGATATGTTTTGGGGATTCAAGATGTCTCAACTAGGATATACGTATACAAATATATATTGTATACATATATTCACATGTTTATGTGTTTACGGCTCAAAGCTATACTGCTTCCAAAAAGTCAAGGAGCTTTATCAAACCCGACATCAGAACTTGATGAAGATTCTCTTTCATTCACCTACACAACAGAGCTTTTTTGAAGAAAAAACACACCTTCAGAGAAATATATCTCACATAGATAGACCACATCCCAGCCAATCAAAGCTGCTTCCCCTCGGCCTTCAAATCATCAGATCCCAATTCATCGATCATGGGATTTCCCGTCTTTTTCCTCTCGCAGGTCAGAACGAAAAACACAGGATTCAATGAACCTTAAAAAAAAACACAATCGTCAACAAAAAACAAAAAACCTCTTCCGTAATACCATCGAAAAATTTTGCGCCAACAAACTTAAGCTTTTCTCGAGAAAATCTTGGAAGTTGGGTTCATACCAAGTCTGGAAATTTGGGGATGAGCTGGAAAAGTAGAAAAATCAGAGATGTTCCTTTTCGATTCGATGCTGTTCCACAACGACCGCTATGCCCCCGCCCTCGTCCTGGTCTTGTCCTCTCTGGACCTAGAGGCTGAAGAAATGAGAGGAGTATAGGGGTCAACCCCCAGCAATTAGATGCAAGTAGTTTATATCTCGTACATATGCAAATCCTGAAAAATTCATAAAAGCTATACACTTGATATACATTTGATACAACCAAAAAAAATAAAGTATCTACAAACCCAGTATTTTGCAGACATGCTTCTGTAGGTCCTCCAAGAATTCTGACAACATGGACCAGTCAGAACTAAGTATCATGAATGTCTCGAGTCCCAAGTTCTCCTACCATTTTAGCTCTCACATCTTTCAGGGCAAACCATGAAATTCAGCAAAGATACCCAAAATAGCCCATCCTTTGAAAAAAAATGCCTGTTCCATTTTCAGTATTCCATCTTTCAAAATTTCCAGGATGTATCCCTTTCAATTAGAACTCCCCATGACTAATCCTTTCTCACAACCTATCCACCTATCCGACTGCACCTGCAAAGGTTGTAGATGAGCATGGCAAAGAAAAAACTCAATGTGCCATCTTCACCCAGATCCTTCCCGGAGATTCGTAGGTTGGGTCTCCGGCCCTCCAAAAAAAGTTCAACGCTTCAACGTATAGCCATAGCTTCAACAAGGGAAGCGGAACGAGTAGTGTGTGCTTTTTGAATCTCTTTTAACAATCTGGTGACCTAAAATACATACCACTCTTCAACCATGTTTCTCTCTATTCTCAGATAATGTGCCTGTGTGGTTTGCCCATTTCCCTAGGTGTTTTGTTTAAAAAAACATGTTCAACAGGTAAAAACAAACCAAGCAGAGGGTAACCAGCTCTTACAGATTGGAACCACCAATCCTATACCGCTTGGGAAGAACGGCCGTTGATCATCCCAACGTTTTCCTCTTCTTTGGCCAAGGCAGTGAGAGCCGCCAATGTCTTCTTGGATGAGATCAACATTTCCTGAAGACATCAGTGTTTCAATGGGTATGTACTGTATGTGTATGTGTGTATTTATATATGTATATATCTAAACATATATACGTGCTTATTCATGGCTAATGTTGCTGGTTTAGAAATCCAACCTTTTTGCTTTTGATATTTTTGGAAATCCTATAGACATCTCCATATCAACTGGTGAAGGCATCACACTTCTGACACATCAATAGTACATGCAGAGGAGTTGATTTTTCCCCCCTCCCCTATCGGAGGCAAATTTTGACGTGAAACATCGGGTGGATTCGAATATATGGTTGGACTTGGACCCCCCTGTCCACGTGACACGGGGAAACAAACTCAGCCAGTTTCAGCAGCTGCTAACCTCTGGTTTGAAGAATTCGTTTCGAATCCCTTCCTCCCCTTATCTCCTATACTGTATACCACTCTGTATACCTTCAAATGTCCATCCTTATGACTCAATCAATTCCATCATTCCATCTTCCAATTCTGTCAATCCAAGGCTCCTTAAACTCTCCATGAATGGACAGACACGCAAAGCTCTCGTACAGAGCGCTACACAAGCGTCGCGCCTTCAGGTCGAGAGTGTGAAATCTCAAAAGCTCCCGCCGTTGAGATGTGTTGCTTTTTTTCAAGCAAGTCAATAAAACACTACTTGCACATGCAGCACTTTCCACAAAAATCTAAATTCAAATGCTGGTTCACAATATTCTCTTATTCACAAAAAGGTTTCTCCATATTCTTTATGAACATGCATCCTAGAGTAGCACAAAATTCGTCCGCACCTGGCGCTTCTCTTCTTTGCTGCTGGCTGCTGCTGCACCTTCATAAAATCATGAAGCTCAACCCGATAGCAGTGTTTTGCACCTCCATGAAACATACCTTTTTCTGAGGAAACATAAGAAAAAAACACAACAAAAAAGATATGTTCGTTACTCTTCTCGGATATGCTTGTTGTTTCTGGTGCACCCAAAGCATCTTCAAGCTAACCCATCATGATTGATACATTTTCACATATGGAAGATGTGAAGATGTCCCACTTTGGTTGGACCTTTTTTTGGACAAACATCCTTGGCGTCTAATGGATTCCTCCCTTCAAAAATGTGCTATCAAACCCCTGATTTCACTACACACAGGTATCATGTGGAATCCAAAACAGAACAAAAAACATGGGAAAACGCACCAGAACAAAAAAAACATGGTGAGCGATTTCCTTTTTTTGTGAGTTCCTCCACAAATTGTACCTCATACTCAACAAACATGTATTTGGGCCGGATATGCCGCAAAATCAAGGTCAGTGCTCAAATCCACCACAGGTGCCACATGACATTTAGACTATTGTTTTTGTTGGGTGGTAAGATCCATCCCCTCAAGGGGAAAACAAGAAAAACGACCCGTTCCAATGCTCCGGCAGGCTACGAGATTGCGCCACTTCTAAGGCAAAACGCAGTTCCATCATGAAGTCCACACGATCCTTGGAGATGGGGAGAAAGGGGATGGAAGGCGGCATAGCAGCATGGAAAAGATGTTTTTGGTGGCAGAGAACTGTAAAGAGGATATTTCTTGTGTATGTATTTAAGATCTATCGTATATTTTACACACAATTATACACAATTCTTGTGTATCTAAGATCTGCCACATATTTTAGGATACACTCAGGAAGCTCTGAACGCTCTAATATGAATTGCTTGGAACTCTATGATAACATTATGGTTTCATTACGACATATCACAACTCCATGCATCTCCACATCTCACGCCGTTGTTTCAAAGTGGCAAAGACTTCATCACGGACATCCTTGTTGTGTGCCGCCATGATAGCCAGCACCGCAACCTTTGAAGTGAACGGGAGATTTGGTACCAAATCCCAGTCTGCCTGCCCTCAAAACAGACCATTAGTCGTTAGTTTGGCAACTTGAGCGACTGCATTTGGCAAAAAGGGTCGCTTTCGGGTGTTTTTTCTGTTGCAGATTCTTGGGGAGAAGTTCATCCGCCTTCAACAAACAAAACGATGCATGTTTTAAGTTCTTTTCCTACGATACATTATTAAAAGTACAACAATAAAAACCATGAGAATCTAGACAAACAATCCAACAAACCCAACAATTTGGGTAACTTAATTTATATTCAAAACCAGATTCATGACGAACTTCAGCTACTAGCCCATTTTTTGGGGTGACCCAACCGGTTTGGGTCATTAAAAATTGACCCTTGCCCACCAGCCCAGGCACCAATTTGGCATCTACAAAGCCACGGTCTTGACCCTCCACCGTGCCCAAGGCGTTCATGATCACATCGATGCCTGATTTTCCGGGAAAGACATCATCCACAAGGGACAAACCAAGAAACTCAGTCAAAAAAATAAGAGCTTTCAACAAACCTCCGTTCCATTCCCAAACATCTTTTTCAAGAGTCTCCAAAATCCATCAAACTCCCATCCGCTTTCTTTCAATCACTTCCATCCATCCAATGCCATTCATCCATTCAACCCAACCAACAACCAACAAACCAACCCAACCCCAGACCTCCTCCTTCAATCCACCGTTGCCGCGTGGCCACATCCGAGGCGGCCAACAGTAGACACTCCGCAGCATGTGACCTCGCTGCAATGGCCTCGCCACCGCCATCGGACCCAGGTTGCAAGGCTCGTAGCATGGCTGCCAGCGGCGCGCTGGAGTGTTGAAGCACCTTGGCGGCCTCAGTTTTGGTTGGTTGGTTGGTGATGTTTGGAAGGGGGGGAAGTTGAGTAGATCAATTGCTTTATTTGCTTGTTTATATGGAATGGGGAATAAAAACACAACAAAAAGATCATGTAGAAGTGCTTTCTCTTAAGAGAAATCATGTTTTTTGTTTGAGACAACAAAATGACTTGTTTAGAAAACAAGGGATGAATAACCCAAACCATAAGCCCATTCCAAGCTGAAAATCGTTTGAAGCATGCAAAGTTCATCTTTCAATGCCAAGGTGAACTGGTGTGAAATGTGGTTTTTCATAATTCTTTGAATGTGGCATCAGTTGGATGAATGAACCAAGTTGTGAGTGTTGATCGCCAACAAAAAATGGGATGAGAATGAACAACATCACAGACTTCATCTGAACCAAACGGATACCATTTTTTTGTTTCACCATCTCAATAGCACCCCCCGGAAAACAACCTCAGATAGTTTTCTATGCAACCTGAAAATACCTCCAACCCCCAACCCCCAACCCCCAACCCCCAACCCTTGGCCCAACAAACTCAAACATTTTCTACCATCGAAACCCGCACCTTACTTTTCGCCGCCAGCAAACAGGTAAGTCCTGCTAGGCCATTACTGCGCAACAAAGGCTCCTGTCAAGTTGTGGATGGAGCCAGGGTAGGTTGCCGTTTCCCTGCCAACGAGCTTGAAGCAACATACCAAAGCTTAACCCTATAAAACCTCAAAACACATGACCTATAGGGATGAAAGATGAAAGATGAAACAAGCTTTGGGGAGAATGAGGTACAAAAATGAAGTACCTCAAAAAAACGATACCTTTTTGGCGACGTTTTCGAATCAAAACCTCAAAACAAACTGGGCCTAAAAGCCAGTCCTCTGCTTGGAGGAAGGGTTCAAGGACTTGCAAACCCACTGAGGCCAAGTCTACCTGGCGACAAGAAAAACAGTGAAACTCTTTGTGGTGAAAGCTAGGAACTTGTGGATCGTCACCCTTACCCCCCCGGTTCCATACAAAAGATGCTGAAATTACAGCGACATGGTTGTACCGGCATGATTGTATCGCAGCCAGGGGTATCCCCGCAACCCACACAACCTGCAAATGTTGAGGTCGATCTTCATCATCGGCCAACAACGTAAAGACTTCGGCCAAAAGTCCCTGTAGCAACTCCTGTCGTGAGCTGATTTTTAATTGCAGGTGGTTTTGTTTAACCTTTATCCGTTGTAAATTTCCCCAAGGCTTCGCCCCTTTTTCAACGGGTTATATAAGCAACACAATCATGGCTAATAGTAATATCAATATTGTATGCTGTGAAGCCAAATTGCCATGTGGCATCTACAACTGAATCTGAAGAGTGAGATTGGGAGGATGTATTGTTGCCAAGGGTGGATTCCCCCGTTGCTTGTTGTATCGGGGGAATAGGGCACACAAAAAGAACTAGAACGAGCCCGATTGTTGTTGATGTAAAGAAATCCCAAACAACCACCGTTTGGATGTATAAAAAACCCTTGCAAATAATGGTACTAGTAAACTACCAACTACTGGTTCCCTCAACTGGTGAGTGAGTTTGCCGAAATTTCTGGTTGCCATCAACAGCAGTGACTCCTGGGATTGGCTATGCAATGCTGCTTCCAAGCACTTCAATAGAGCTCTACTGGCCATCACGCTGGCACCCTTGGAACCCAAGCGCCGGCGCTCCGCGCAGATGGCGTTCAAGCCGACCTGATGTGGCATGTGTAGAGCCGCGAGGAATTGCCGCCGGTGAAAAGTGAAACCAACAAAAAAAAACAACATATTTCCATCAATAAAAGGGATGAATTCAGTCACATTCAGTCAAATTTGGGAGCTTTTTGTCTATTTTTCTTGGCAAAAAATCCGGAGTTGCACCATTCACCATCACCACCAGCCACTGGGGAACAGCGCCAAACCAGCTCGGTGCACACTCTCCTGACGCAACGATCAATTGGTAAAATCCACCAGAAATCTTCCCAAAAAGAATATCTGGCTGTTGATTTTCAACTCTGAAAAATCTCAAAATGTTCTACAGTAGCAATGGAGATTTTGCCACACATAAGAATTTTGGGGGACGACCACCCCCAATCTACACCATAGATTCAGCAAAGCTTCGCTCCCTCAAGTAAATCCGAGGTTGCAACGAAAATTCAGGGTTTTCCAATGTGTTGTTTTTCGTTGAAGCTCAAAAGCTTTCCCACCAACCAGGGAACCTCCGCAGAATCATCCTTGGCCTAGGGCCTATAAACTGCCCCAAAACATCCCTGGCCCGAAAGCTGTGCGCCCCCGAAAATATAATGCACTTGCTGTTAGGTGAAAGAAAAACAATGGTGTATTCGCTACCGGCTCCACAATTTTGAAAAGATCTTACCCCCAGCTCCTTAACTCATCATGTGCCACTTGGGGTCTTCAGTTGCTCTACTGCTGAGCTTCAGGACCTTTTGACCATACAAATTCAGCCACTGAGAAGGAATTGTAGCGTATTTCCACGCCCATTAAAAAAACTGAGCCACTGAGGCCCATGAAGTCTTGCAACAACTTCCGCGAATTTATGATATCTACATACTCTTCTAAAGGGTCCCCAAGCCAAAAAAGAAACATCATGTTGTTTTGGGGGCTCCACAACCCAGGGGGCTCCATCCCTCCCTCCATTTCGCATCCCCCTCCGGCCCCTCCTCTATCGAATCCAAGGCCAGTTGTAGGAGTTCCAAGGTTCTCTCGTCTTCCAAGTCACCGCCTTGGCATCGCCGAAACCCACAGGTCATCGCAGTAGGAATCGCCAATTCGGAGTGTGCTTCCTGCTGGGAAAGGATCTAATATAACTCGATCCTGTTTTTGAAGAGGAGGGTTTGAGATCCTGAGACCTGGCTATTTGTTGTTGACTTTTGGATTTTCACTTGTTCTTTTCTTTGGAATCCGTTTCTTTGTAAAAACAACGTGGTGAATTTTGGGTGGGATGCAACCCATCCTCCAGAGACAAAGATGAACCCAAACCATCCTATCAAATCAAAAACCTAACGGTAGGGGCTCCGAGCAGTAGCCAAGGAGATGTGCCAGCTGAACCATTGATCCTGGTCAATCCAAGCTCAATTCAGCAACAAAAAAAGGGGCCCCTGGGATACGTTCCATTGAATCCTGGTTGACTTTAATAGGGATCTTTAATCCATGGTTTTTGGAAATATATAATCCCCACATAAGTGTGTAGTATTTCATCCCCAACAAATCCCCTAAACAACCGTTTGGGGCGCTTTTTTCATTGCTCAATTCCACCTACCTTGGCAAGAGCGACCCTACAAACATCCCTTCGAGTCCTCCATGCTCTTTACACCGGCATCCCAAGTCTTGCAAACTTCCGCTCAAATGCTCACGCGCTTGGCGCCTATAAGGACGTCAGGCGTTTTGGCATGGTTGTATTTAAAACACTTGCTAAGTTGGAATGATCATCCAAGAAATTCATTCCTTCTAACGAAAAACTCCTGGACACCAAAGTGTTGATAGACAAAGAAACGATGTGTAAATATTCATATACTTAGTTGCTGTAACTAAAAAAACATCGAATCACCTTTGGAATCATCCCAACTGACAAAGGCTGGACTTTTGTATATGAATCGCCTTTTTCTACGCGGTTTTCTTCACATTCTGACATCCTTCACCATCCAAAGATTGGACCCAAGCAGTAGCTCTTCATGAACAAAATCCATCCTCATACCTGGCTTACTACGGCATACGCTTCCAACGCAGCCAATAGCATTCCCCCAAAACTTCATTTCATCCCACACCTGGCTTCAGTTGCGGAAGCTGATAGACTTCGATGTTCACCGTCCTGTCAAACAGAAAACTTGGAGATGTCATACGTCATGTCTCAACCTTTAAGGAAATCCATGCCTATGTGTGCATATGTATATATGTATAGGTGTCCGAAATCAGGGAACGCCCCAAATCCATCTGACTCATCATATTCATATCCATATAATATCATATACAATACATCTAACTTACTAGCGGTGAGGGATTAACAAAGGAGGCCAATCATCTTAAAGAGAAGGGCATAATATGTGAATGGGGAAAGAACTCTGGAAGCCTTTTATGACCCGGCTGTTTTGGGCGGACTAGGAGTCCTCCATCAAATCGCGGTCTGACACCAGGGTGCAAACGCAGTGCAAAGCTGCCTAGCATCTTAATGCGGCTGACAGGTCAGCAGTGAAGATGCAACAAAGCTTGATTTTGGATAATGATCAAGATGAAGATGAAGACATTATTATCCAATCAAGCTGATTATCAACCATCAACACCTATCAACAAACTTCATCAATGAACATAAAGATATTATGTGGGTATTGATGGGTGTCGGGGTGGTAGCAAGAAACGACCCACAAACTCACAAAAAATCACAATCATTCAAATCAATCAAGTCCAATCAATCAAATCAATCAACCAAGCAAAAAATCAATCAAAACAACGTGTTTCCCCCAAGTTCCGCTCCGAAGCTTCCTGTCTGAGCTCTTTCTGAGTGCTTGTGGTAGTGGCCAGCGTCAGCAACGTGGCCACGGCGCCCAGTTTCACGACGGAAGCCACCTGATTCCGCTCCAGTACCACGTTCTTACGCAGCTGCTCGCAGGCACTGCATGCTTCCTCCTGTGGCCAAGTTTTTGGTAAAGGCCTTTGTCTGAAACCTCATGAAACTCCTGCAAAAAGAGTCCGTAACCAGTTTATGCAGCAACAACAGCACGAACAAGAACAAGAACAAGAACAAGAACAAGAACAAGAACAACAACAACAACAACAAGAAGAAGAAGAAGGAAGAGAAGAAGAAGAACAAAAATCCACAGCCCTACAATGCCTGATCTGCACTGCTGATCTTTTGCAGCAGTCGACTCGGCAGCGAATCGGTATCACCTCCAGCCCGTGATGATGCAGCGGAAATGATGACAGCATCAGCCCCATCATGGAATCAACTTCATAATGTTAGAATGGGTCCCCAATGGATACCTCAAACCAATTTATTGTTTTTAAAAGATGGGACAACCTGTTTTTAACACTGTTTAAACTGATAACTCTTTACAAACGAAATTTCTCGTGGATAATGAGCGATCTGGAAATGATGAAAGTCACTACCTTCAGGAAGCATAGATGGGTCGATGTTTTTTGCGAAAGGATAGCATCTCAAAACAGATGGTGGTTCATGGCAAAACTCCATGGATGTTCACAAAAAATGTTGATATTCTCCATTCGAGGATGCTTCCCAAAGAGTTGGATTACTTTTTGAAAATTCGTATCTACAATGATGGTCCAAACATCAGGCTAAAAATGACAGGAATCCATCTCTGTAGATAATCCTACTCAGTTTCTAGATCCAAATTCATCCTTTCAAAAAAGAAATTCACCCCAAGGAAGCAAACCCCAAACTGTCCGTCTTGGGCAGCCCTGCGCTGGCTCTTCTGCATCGCAATTTCCTTCCGTTGGAGTAGCTACAAGCTACCAATTCTTGTGCTAAGAAGGGAGCTTCCCGTCCATCTGAAGGAGGTAAGAACACCTATATAAAAGTTCAAGAAAGTCACCATGTTTCTTGCCCACATTCAACCACGAAGACCCCATGTTGGTGAATCTGCTAGCAACCGCAACCAAAACTTTGCACCTCACTTCTCAGAGCTGACTTTGAGAGAGTGGGCCCAAGCATTGCATCCAACACCAGCCCCCCAAAAAACGCAAAGATATTAAATCTACAACATCATTATCATGGCAAACATCTAAGATGATTCCAATGATACTAAAAAGTTGGTTGCAACACAAAAACTCCAACAAACAGAATCTTTCCTTGTATCTAGAATATACTATAGTCCCTTTTGGTTGGGGATGTTTTAAAAAATGCTCACCTTGCTTCTACCGGAGAACCCTCACCTCTCGCAGCCGCCGCGCCGCGTTGACCGCCAGCGCATTGGTGGGCTCGGCACGAGCCACGCGGGCGTAGTCTTTCAACGCCTGGGAAAGCAGGTGGAGGTGGATGATGTGGTGATAATTTGGTGGTTGTTCTTCTTAAATCCTAATTTCTTGTTCATCCTACTGTAATTCGTATGATTACTGTGGTTCTCTTATTGTCTTTATGGTTTGTGTTGTTCCTATGAATCTTATCATTCTGATTCTTCCTATTGTGCTCATTATGCTTATTGTTATTGATGTTCTTGTGATTATTCCTCTTATGTTTTTCCTATTTTTCATCTTAAATACTCTTATTACTCTTATCATTGTTCCTTTTAGGTGGATGATGATGATGATGATGATGATGATGATGATGATGATGATGTCTTTTCCATTTCAAGGCTCTTCTCCTTCGCCCATCTTCTCCCAAAACAATGCCCAAAGCCTCCTCCCGTCGGCCCAGCTGTTCCAAGGCGGTGGCACGACGCACCAGCGACCTACAGCATCTGGGCGAACGATGGAGGTCCCTTACTCTTCCAACATACCCTTCCGAGTTGGTGGTTGAACCAACCCATTTGAAAAATATGCTTGTCAAATTGGATCATTTCCCCAGGGATCCGGGTGAAAATAAAAAATCTTTGAAACCACCAACATACCCTTCAGACTGAAGAAAAAAGATCGACCCAGATGTTACCTATCTAAAATGATCTGTATCATTTGTACCTACGTATCATCATCATATAGAGAAAGAAGTACTTTAGAATCCTAGAATCTTTGAATAAGTTTCCTTTCACATCCCCCAATATCCCAAAAAAAAGCAATGATGATTTCGTCAAAATCAAGGAACTTGGCATGTTCTGGAAGCAAAACCAAACAAGCATTGGCATCCTCCAAAGAGCGATTCCAGTCACCTGGGAATGCAAGTGACCCATGGGGAGTTGAGAAGAGACTTCCAACTTGGACGTGGAGTTGATGAAATTTTATGTCTATGTCCCATCATTTTTTCAGGATCAGCGCTTCAGGTACCAAGTACCTTTTGTAACTGAGGAATCAAGGAATCAACAACACAAAATACATCGCCCCCACATCCTATGTTTCACATGGATGGTCAAGGAGTTAAGGGGGTCTGATTGGTAACAGAATGCGACAATGGAAAAAACACCGGAAGGCTTCTCACGAGGCTCCATGGCCCAGGTATACCTGCCTAGAAGAAAACCAAACGTTTGACCTCTATTGTTGATGGATGTTGACCCTTCAGTTTTAGGGTGTCAAATCTCACAAAAACCAACTGCCCAATATGACTTCCATGTGCAATTTTTTGAATATCTTCATGAATCTTCATGATAGAACTTCCTTATGTTTCTTCATGCCATTAAACAAATATCTGGACACCAAAAAGAAAAGACCAAAAAGAAATGGAAGAAACTCTATTTTTTTTTTGCAGCTTTTCACCTTTCACACCCCCTCCCAAATCTGTGCCCGTAACCTCGTTTCTTCCCCCCAAAACTCAACTTCCATTTCCCTTAAAAACGCCGTTATTCAACCGCCGGTTTCGGTGAAGTGGCTAAGCTTCAGAAAGCATTGTGACCTGGCGATCAGAAAAACAACTTTCAATGGAAAATAAGCAGCAAAAGCAACTGAAATTTAGATTCTTCCGGAAGACATTCCATCTTTTCCCTTTTGTGGGATCATAGACATCTTTTCAATTTCTTTTTTGGTGAAAAGTTTCCAGGTACGGTAATAGTAGAAGAATCAAAACCAAAGTAATTTTTAACGTATCTGGGCTGATTACTCATTCCAAGCACAGCAAGGTGCCATAATTTTCACCCCCTCAAAGTGACGCTGGCGGCTGTGACAAAGTCATAGCATTTATATTTTACATCGAATTTACAGCCACAGCACGAGCCGTCAAACACCAGGTCACATGACAAAATCATCCCTTACCACAAAAAAAATAACACACAAACGCAATCACTCATTTCCACTCCAAAGCTTCTTGATGCGCTTTAATGTGTTCCGGGTTAGTTCCTACATGCATCTGGTTCTTTTTGAAGTACTGTATGTACTTTTCAACCTTCAACCGCTGCCTGTTGGAGAGCAACAAACCCTTCTGATCCGGAGGAATATTCTCACTCTCCAGGCCATGGGTATATTGCTCTACTGCCTCATTCCACTTGCCCTCCTGGAGCTGCGGGTCACAGGAAACTCGTGGAACAAATGCTCGGGTTCAGCTGGGATGTATAAAACTCTGGTAAATAATGAGATATTTACCATAGCAGCTGGTGAACGCAGGATTTCTGAACCATCAACAGTATTACTGCTTTTGTATATGGACGTGTCTAAAAATTTGGAGGCCTTCATTGTTTTGCCACTTCTTGTGAGTTGGAATTCACCCTGTCAGATTGTTGGGACAAACCAACTCAAACCACTGCCGAAGCTCTCATTTCTGCACCAACCCAACACAAAGGCTATCTTATTGTCAACCCCATGAAGATGCAATTGAAATTTCATACTAGGCAATCCCACTTCGCAACATGTTTAAAACACAACAGCATGCAAAAAAAAACACATCTTACATATCCAATTCCTTGACTGAACTTTGGGGGAGCAAGTTTCAGCGTTGCCCGGGCCCGATGTTTCAGAAGGGTCCAATGCCACCTTTCCCACCTTTCCCACTCCTTAAAGAGCTGATTTCCTGCTTCCTTCCTCTCTAAAGGACTCATGCTTCCCATAGCACATCCATGGTGACACGCTGACACCCAAAAAAAGGCTTCTTCGAAACACCTTCTAACGAAACCTGCACTGCGAATGGCCTTACCTTCACTGCGAATGACCATGATTCTCTCATTCCAACCAACAACATGCTCGGAAAAATGATCTCTCAGTTCGTGAATGATTTGCGCACATCTGCCTTGCGCAAGGAAACAAAAAAACCTTCGGGTTGTGGCTTGACGGAACCATTCATCCTATATTCCCCCAACAAAAAACATCTCGACATCGGATTGAAGCTCTTGTGCACCAGAAGGGCTCATGTTGTTGCTGTGTTGCTGTTGTTGTTTTGGTTGTTTGCTGCTGTTGTTTTTTGTGGTTGTCGCTTTTGCTGTTGCTGTTGCTGTGTTTTAGTCTTGTTATCACCTGTCTGGTAACCCTCCTCGACTATAATTCATATCACTCAAAGCTGAGAGCCAAAAATTCACGACCATGGTGATACTGATCGACTAACACTGGAAATTCACAATAAAAACATGTATAGCTGCAATTGGCCAAAAGATCCCATAATCTTATAGTTGCAATTGGATCACTTTTCACCAGTCCACATCCATCCCAAAGGCCCAAAAAGCATCAAAAAGCCATAGGCAGTGGGTTTTTCTAATGATTCTCCAAATGCGGGGGTCCAATTTCAGCATGTTTTCAGTCACAAAATCAAGGGAAACCTGTCCATACAAGAGTGAAGAATTTCATCAAAACGAGTCGTGTAATTTTTTGGATCAATAAGCTTGTAATTTTTTTGTATCAAATAAGTTTGCCCTTGCTGAATATATCCCATTTTTTCCTTAATGTTGAATATCAAAATATACATGTTTTCTTTCAGAAAAAATCCACGTTGCCAACGTTGGAAAATTCGCGTTGGAATCTTCGGATCTCCCAACAGCGACGGTAGAAATCCTGAGATCTCCCAACACATCTTCGCAACTCGCCACCAGGCGCCTCCGAGGGCGAAGAATTGGTATGGGTTACTATTGGTTGTCGTTAAATCAACCGGGTATAGCTATAAATGTATATCTATATGTATATTAGTTTCAGAGTATATAATCTACATAGATAGAGAGGCCGGTGTATATATACTATATTACTAATATGAAATATGTACAAATTCTAGTGTTAGTCTATGCGCCTGTAAAAAAAAACTAAGCCCAAAGATGACCCCCCAAAATTCCTTGGTAACCCCAACCCATAGCCATCATCGGTGATGCGCTGGACAAAGCCACATTCGACTTCACCTTGAGCATCCCAACCTCAGGTCGAATGGGTTCAGACCTCCCCGAGGCCAAGGCCAAGCACCCGTTTTTGTACGGATGGTGCTATAAAACCCCCTGGGTATATAAATTAGGGGCATTTCAACCCTTCCAACTTACCAACTGGTGATATGAACGCAGTATAAAACCTGGCATGTATAAAACCCTGTAAATAATGGGATAAACTACCAACCTCAACTGGTGATATGAACGCTGGATTTCTGAACCATCAACAGTATGACGCCAACCCCTAAAACAATGCTTTTTCTTGAGGGCAAAATTCACTCAAAATTACCAGCTACATTTGAAGCTGCTTGTTTGATTTTTCCCAGATATGGGTCTTTTTTTAGAAACCTCTGCAAAACTTAGGTTCAAAAAAAATGTTACAAGTTCATCCAAAAACTTAGCCTTCAATTTCACCTTAAAAAAACCTTTCCCGCGGGTTCACGGACCGATGCTGAATTCGCATTTGTTCCGGTAGCCCTCGATACCTCGGAATCGGTTGGTACCCAATCTATCAAATGGAAATCCTGGTGTCCATTTTTTGGGGGGTCGGGAGCCTACTCAAAAATTGGGCTTGGGCGAAAATTTGGAAAATCATCGACTCAACAGTGCCGAAATGGTAGGGGATATGTTAATTTTTCATGAGGGTATGTCAGATTTCAAAATCTTCCAACTCGTTGTACTTTTAAACCCTCACGCCATGATTGATCGTCCAGCAAATTCAGCAATGCAAGCAATGCAGTTATTCCATTCATCGATCAAAAAAGCACTCAATCGATCAACCAGAAGACACCCCTTTATCCATCCATCACTTCGGTATTGTTTTAAAAAGGTATATATTACCACCTTGAAAGAGAATTGTACCACAAGGTAATACCACATTATCAACCCTTCCAATTCCAATTCCAATGTACCACATTGTGGCACTATTTACAGTATGAAATTAGAAGGGAATTGTACCACACTGATTTTTTGTTTGGAGGGATCTTAAATCATAAAACCTTCACCCAGCATGTGGTGACACTGATACCCCCGGCTGGTCGACCCCGACTCTCAGTGGGCGTCCCAATGATGTCATCCAAAGGACATGCACAGCCCAAGGGAGCCTTGGGTATTTTTCTTTCGGTGGAGATGATCATGGGCTTGTTGATTCGTAGCTGCACCTAGATCCAGGGTTTTGTTGTAACTTACAACCCTTGATTCATATGGGAAATGGTTCCACATAACTATAATCCTATCATGTTTCAAAGTCTGCAAACTAGATGATTTTGTCATCTTTGTTCACCCACGCTCTTGATACCTCGTTGCTTCATGCACTCATTTCATTGGCTTGTTTGCCAGAAAGTTACACCCCCAAGATGCCGCAGAAAAGCATCTTGCGAGGTCACCAAGTTGCTTGTTTTTTCTCCAAGTTTCTGAGATGGAAATCAGGCATCAAAACCACCCGTTGATAAAGTGAGGTTGGCATGTTTATGTCAACCATTTCCAATGGTCATCGCAGGTGCTGAATGCCGGATTTCTGAACCTTGTTGCCTAGAATGCGACTCCACCTGTTTTCGTCCCGTCAATTTGGCCGTACCACGACATAGCCAACAGAAAAAAAACAAACAAACAAACAAAAGACCGCTGCCGATTAACCCATTGATTCCAAGAGAGAAAATCATATTATATAGCAACTAACATCTTCCCAAAAAAAACAAAAACGTTGTTGCTGCATTTCTCTGTGCATTCCGACTTTCAATGCTTTGGACCACTCGGGAGTAGTCCAGGGTGGACAAGGCTGGCCCAGATCCTGGTGGGTTGATTATCATCATCCAGGCAACGGTGGTGGTGGTGGGTTGGACACAGGTGAAACATTGTGTGGTACTGTTGATGGAGGACATCGTTAAACAACCATTTGGGATGGTGCTAAAACCCTGTAAATTAATGGGATTTCCAACTACCTATCGGACCTATCGACTGGTGAACGCTGGAGTTCTGAACCATCAACAGTATTTTTTTCAAAAAAACTGGTGTTGGGTTTTCAATCTTGGGGTTTTCTTCAGCTTTGCATACTTCAGGTATTGATGCTGTGCATTTGGGACTTTTTCAAGATCTTTTTTACATGTATAATAAAATCAGTCAAGAAAACTACACACAAAACCCATTTACTAATAAGTGTGTATTGTGATTGGAAGCTTTACAAACCATTGATGATTCTGTGAAGCGCGAATGGAATCCTTTTCCTCACACCTATACGATTGGATTGTGTTAATCCTCTAAAAACACATCTAAGGGGATGACTTAGACATCATGACCTTACTTGCGACATCTGTAGGGTAATTCTGTTATGTGATGTAAATATCAGTTGGATGTGATCTTCACATAAACATTCTAAGCCACAAAATTCAACCATCTGACCTTGCAGACTTTACAGTAGTTCATACCTCCTGACAAACCAGTGCCTTAATGCCCCCATCTCCAAAAAAATGCTCCAGTGACCAATTACTAAGGCCACTTCAACAAAAAAAATCAGGTCCAGCGTCTCTCAATCTTCATTTCTCAATCATCACATTCTACATCATCACTATGGCAGACATATCGCAAACGGAAAACTCCCAGCATCAATCCAACATCAACCCAACATGTCTTACCTGCCTTACATTTCTGTGCCACTTGTTTGGTAAAGGCCCGGACCTGAAACCGGTCCGGAAATCACTCTGTAAAAGGCGGAGATATCCCAGCTGCAATAAAAAAATCATCACCGAAAATTCAACAACAACAACAACAACAACAACAACAACAACAACAACAACAACAACAACAAGCTGTCAAAGACTCTAGAATTGTTTCACCAATGGTTTTTGTTGTGTTTTTTTGAATTGTGATGTGATTCTGTTCCGACCTCAACTTACGACCTCAACTTCAGGTAGAAAGCTCGCTCCTTTTTTGGTGAAAGCTATCCTTAGCACAGGACTGCTGTCTTGATGTGCGTCCCCTTCATACCTGAAAAAACGGCTTCTGGCAAGGCAAGTCTGCGGTGGTAAATGTTGAATGAGCAAATCTCAAAAAGTGAACCAAACATGTCATGGAAATTCATGGAATATATAGATGTATGATGTATACAAAATCTGTGCACTCTTCCAACATCTTACTGTTATCTCACTCTGCCAGTATCCTCAATCAAGAGGTCATTCCTTTGGGCACCCCTGACCCAGCTGCGTTTCGTAGCTCCAGTCAATCAAAGGGGCCTCAGCGATCAGGATCTTGCCGAAAAGTTCAACAATTCAATGCTTGGAAATGATACGAAACTACAACTATTGAAGCAGAACCTACCACGACTCAATAGGCATGTCTTTTGATGTTTTTAAAGCACCTCTTCCACCCCCGAAAAACACTTCGAAAGCAAAATTGGGCCCGTCTGAATCTGACACGGAAAAATTGTGAAGTCACTGACTGGAAACCAAGTGTTCCAAACCAATTTTTACTCCCACATCAATTCTGAAAACCACATCTCCCCATTTTACATCACAACAATTTTCCTGTGGCCGTGTCGTGACAGACTATTTGGATGTCCTGTAGACATGCTTCGAGGAATATAGTTGATTTAGTTGAGCATGACTGACAAAATATATAGGGCAGCTTGTAAAAACAAAAATCCAACCAATCTTCTTCACAGATCATTCCTTTTAAATTGCCCGAAAGTCATCGTTTCTGACACCCCGGGCGCTCTTGTGTAGCACATCACCAGGATCTGCAGAGAGGATTTCAGGATTTCTACCCTATGGCAAACTAATATAGGCTTGATGGGTCAGAAATCCGGCGTTCACCAGTTGATATAGATCCCATATCCCATTAGTTACAGGGTTCATTAATACAAATCAGGTGGTTGGGAATGGGATTTCTTCCATCGACAGTAGCAAATGAAAATGTGAATAGGAAATACATCTGCAAGTGGTCCCATTTCCAGCCAGCTATGTTAGGTTTACCAAAGTCTATACAGGTTTTCTTGTAATCTTCATTGAGGTAGTAGAACCCCACCCCCTTCTATATTTACCCTAAATAACCAAGGTTTTGGGATGTTTTCCCTCCCAAAAGCTCCAGATGAGGTTTGAAAAAAGGATAGCTTTCACTTTCATCCTTTACAAACCCCCCACTAAGTTGAGTTTTTTTTTCCTTAACCCATAAAATTCATAAAAGTTTCCTACCCTTTCACTCCCCTCCCCCAAAACAAAAAAATATCAAATGTCTACACAACCCAACCAACCCCTCAACCCAACCCAACCTCCCTCCAAATAGAGACACCCAAGGCGCCCCCCGGCGCCCAGTCCACCCCCTCCCCCAACAACCACCTCGGTTCTTCAACTTGTCCTTGAAATCTTTCAAGGTGGGAACAAAGCCCGGCCTCAAGTGTTGAATCGCTCCAATGCTTGAAATCCTGGTGGTTTCGTGCAATAATAGGGGATATCCTTAGATTCATAAGGCTTATGAAATAAATCCCGGGGAATATAACTATCAAACCCTGGAATGACTGAGACAGCAGAGTCGTTGTCCCAAAATCTCGGCCACAAATTTCTTCCAAGGGGCGGAAAGCTGTTCTTTTTTTGCCGCTTGGCTGCACGCTCCTGCGACTGTTCGAACACTATCACTCCCTCCCCCATTTTCAGCACGCGTTGCGACATAGGAAAAGGCGAAAATCACTACAAATAATCAACCTTTAGACTCTTTGAGTCTTTCAAAATCAACAAAAAAAATAGGTAGCATCTTCACAAATCGTTGCAACCAATGCAACTTAGCATTGCTTTTTTTACCCTTCGTTGTTGCGGCACCGTAAAAACAACGGCTCCTCTTCAGTAATCCGAGGTTTTCGTGGCGTGCCATCCTGGGGGTGGAAGGGTCCAACAAACTTGGTTTTCATTGGAATTTCGGCCTTCTTTTGGAGGGTTTGAACCCCCCAAAACAAGGGACACCACAGGTTCCAGGTATATACATAAGTTTTTGTCAATATATTCTATATGCAGTACACATCTTTCTATATGAATGATATGAACTTTGAAAAAATACACGTACGTCACATGTTTACTAACGCAACTATTACAGGAACAAATTGCCCGCTTCCTGCAAGAACCTCCGCCCCCCCAAATCAAGACCTTGACGGTAACGTTGCAGTCGCGACACATGATGCCGTTGATGGCCTACAGATCCGGTCAGGTGTTGCCACTGCACCGGATGTGTTTTGAAAATTAGCACGATCCCCAAAAAAGATAAATTCTGCTGGCCAAAAACAAGCATTTCTCCGTGGTCTCAAAAGTGTCCAAGTGTCCAAATGTCCAGGTCTTTGGGGTCAGGCCTGTCACCAAGCAAAATCCCCTCCAAAGAGGAAGTTCCCAACTTTTTCCTAACAAAAATTGAGAAGAACCCTTGTAAAGAAGGTGGTGCAATCTCTCTCTTTTGGTGCCTCTTTGAACTTCTCCTTGTGCTCCGGCAGCACGGTGACAAAGGCCTCACCCAACTCAATTCAACCCATCTTAAAAAGAAAAAAAACACTTCCCTACCATTTTCCCTACATGTTTCTCCCCAACATGTTCCCCATGTTTCCCACCATTTCTGTCGCTTAGAAACAACAACCAGCCAACCAGCTGTCTTGGGTTTCCCAACATAGCTCCAGGTCGGTAACTTGAAGACTTTTTCCAAGGCCACGGGACTCACCGATTTCAACCTCGGGTAAGGAAATCCACGGAAACAAAGAACTACATCAAGGTAACTTACAACATCAAGGTTTCTACCAGGCAATCAAAGGTGCTTCTTATAAAAAGTATGTACTGGATGAAAAAAAAGTCAACCTACAAAAGTTACATCAAGGTAACTTACAACATCAAGGTTTTATAAATCCAGTACCTCGGTTCTTCCAGGTAATCAAGGGTGTTTTTCTTATAAAAAGGTACTGGATGGAAAAAAATCAACTTGCCAAAGTACTAATAATCAGCCGACTTTTGATTATAAACCAAGATTTGCCAGTTGGGTTATAGGAATGTGAATGAAACCACCACCTAGTAAAGATCTGGGCAAGTTGTGATTATAAATCCTTAACCGCCTTAACCTGAATGATCAGGCCATGTTAGGATTCCCTCACTTAACTGCTTTTTGGGGTGACTCCTCGGCGAAGACAGGTCGCTATAAATTGCCTAGATCAATGCTTCACCAGCTATTCATCAAGAAATCATGGAATTTCCATCCCCGGAACGCATGGGATAAACTATAACTGCGTGGCTTCTCCGGAACCCGAAACCATCGCATATCACATCTCACGCATCTGACGCATCTCACGCATCTCACGCATCGCACGCATCGCACAAGTTCGACCAAGATGCCATTCTTCAAGTTTGCCACTGGGCATCTTCACAAAGTCCTTGCTTTGCACATGCCTCGACTAAAAAAAACGCAAATCCGTCACCAACACCGACGTTTTCCTGTTGATGCCTTTGCAGCAATAGTAAGGATCGTCATGAGGTGGTAACGAATATCTGAAGTATTTTCATATGTCATGAACCCGGAAAACCCGTCAACAGGAGCATCCTCAATGGCCCTTATTCTAGGATTCTAGTAAATCCTGGCTTTCCATCTTCCCCCCCTTCATTTTTGTGCTCCAGCTGTTTCATGTTCACATGGCATCTTTTGGTTGGTCTACCGCCCAAGCTGTCTGAGAGCGTTGCAGATTGGCTGAAGTCTCCTCATGGACAGGGCGGCCAGGTCAATGAAACTGGAAACCGTCCCAATTCCAATCCCAATCATCACTGAGATGCACAAAGATTTTGATAAATCAATGGACCTAACAACAACAACAACAACAACAACAACAACAACAACAACAACAACAACAACAACAACAACAACGACAACAACAACAACAACAACCACCACCACCACCACCACCAAAGACCATGGCACACAACGGTGTAAACACCCGGGTTTGGTGCTTTTCCAGACTCCTCCGCCGTCTCCGCATTTGGTTGTTCAGCGGCATCCACGGGTTGTGCCATGGCTAGGTGACGATCACCTGGCTGATTGGTTTATAGGGATCCTTATATCAAACAACCAACCAGGGTTTTGAAGCGATGAACTCGGACGTCCGTGCGATCCAAGAAGACTAGTCCCGACCGCTGGTGGGGGGATCTAAACACTGCTCAATTATAAAAACCCAGAGCATTAAATTATGTTTCCCTTTTTGAAAGACTCCACACTTGTTTTTTTCTACACCCAAAATGCATCCCCTATCCGATCCCCCCATTTTAGCACTCAACAAAAAACACTTTCTTCATCCTTCGCGTCTGGTAACTTTCCATCCTTGAATTTTCCGGGACCCGACCATCTCAGCCTCCATGGGCGGGCTAAGGAAAGCCCATGGGAAATCAACATTTTTGGTGAGGATTTTCTGAAAGCAGTATTGGCTAAAAATCTATCCATCTGCATGTTTTCAACCCAAAAATTCACCCATTTCAAAAAAAAAACACCGAAAAATTCAGGACTCCACTTTGGACATTTGTTTTGCGTTCTAAATTTCGCAATGTTTTTGTACAAAATGCCGATAAATGAATGAAAACATCAACACGAAGAAACACCAACAGAAACTGGGTCTTCCCAATCCAACTTTTCGAGTTTCATTGCATCATCAGTCGTGGATTCGTGCTGAGTTTTCATCCTTCCAGTCATGCTCAAACGGCTTTTGGCAGTTCGTCACGCCGGAAACCCACGAAGATTGAGAAACGTGAAGCGTTGCGCCAAAGCAACGAAACGGCCAATGAACATCCTAAGATGGTTGCCTGGAAAACTTTCAATAATCCTTTTCCAATAAATAGATATCTCATTTTTTTTTTGCAGGGTACAGGAGCCTGTTCTTTAAAACCTCCCTTGTGGAATTTTCAATCACAGGACTCAAACGGGGATTCTACTAGACATTGGATTCCTGTAATGGAGGTATCTATCCAACTCTCAATGTACTTGAGTGAAGAGGGTGGACGAAAGCTGGGGGGAAGGAATGACAGCCTGAGGAGGAGGATGAGGAGGAGGATGAGGAAGAAGATGAGAAAGATGATGAGGAGAATGATGATGATGATGATGATGATGAAGATGATGATGATGATGATGATGATGAAGAAGATGAAGAAGATGATGATGATGATGTAGGATCAACCCTTGCGAACACACGACTGACCGGACCAGGGAGGAATCGATACCCAAAAACACCCCCCCCCTCCCCCCCCCATACCAAGCAAAAAGATTGATTCTTCCACTGTTTGA
>DF243837.1:5649-37795 GCA_000507305.1 Breviolum minutum Mf 1.05b.01 | reverse complement strand
GTAGTGATGAAATATTTTGGGGCAAAATATGGAAATAAGAATGTTAAAATTATTTTGGTGAAAAAATGATGCTATGTAGTGATGAAATATTTTGGGGGAAAATCGTGTCAGGCAACCTACCCCCATGCCTTATTACTACTATGGTCTATAAGGAAGGTTTCTTTTAATTCAAAAAGGGGTTTTCAATGAAATGAATACTGCATTTGCTTTAGATTGACTTGGAGCCTTCAAAAGCAAAAGAAACGAACAACAACAGTTTTGAGGAAATGTTTGGTGAGATAGTCTAGAAAATCATTGTCTGTCTTTTTGTGTTTTTTAGTTTTGTACCATTGGTGGTCATTTTGCCTTTGGCCCTTTTATTTTCAACATGTATTCAAAAATCTATCAGGCTGGTGCTGTGTTGTTTAAAGGAAGGTTTGATTCATGGTGAATTTATCTCAAAGTGAAGCTGAAATTGTTGAGACAATACTGCGTGCGAGTGCAAAAGGAAAATCGAGGCAAACAAATTTTGCTAGTAATCCTAAATTATAGTTTTCAAAAAACTTGCAAACATAGAGCGCTGTGTTGTGAAGGTATTCAGCTGATGTATACAGTATATTCCGCAAACATCCTAAGCTCTAGACCTGAAGACGAGGAAGAAAGAAAGACAAGAAACAAAATCGCTGAGCTCTAACTTGCAAAGTACTGGGTTTGGGTGCTGATATGACTAGCTTTGAGAACCTGCATACAGACCAAAACATATAGTTCATGATACACGCATACATGAACCAAGGAGGTTGCAAGATGCTGCGTGTGGGTGCTGACTAATTTTGAATGCCTGCATGCAAAACACGTCGTTTTGAAGCATTGTTGGCGGTCGGTGTTCAATTGGGATCCGCTTCAAGGAACACACCTGCTGAAACAGAAGAACTGGACAGAAACCATGAATCATTTTTTTGCCAGAAGCGTTCCATAATAAAGATGTGTTGTGATTCAAGTCGAAGAAAATAGCATTTGACCGTTAATAGGGGTCGTGGCACGGGTGTTGCATCGGGAAGAGTTGCTCCAACAAACATGTTGCAAGGACTTTCGCAGTTGGATGATGTTGAACGTTGGATGTACATTTCAATCCAAGTTGTGTATGATGGGGATGGAAAAAGGCTAGCTTTGCTCTTAAACTTGGACCCGAAACTCGTGAGCTGGCGGCAAGCGTCAAAATGTCCTTTTGACCTTTTGTGCAGGCAGGTCTTCTACTTGGCGTGGCTGCGTATCAGAATGAAGTTGCTGAATCTGTCTACGAGTCGACCAAGAAGGAACCTTTGGGTGCAAAGCCTCAGTAGCCAGCGGAGAGTGCTGAGAAGAGTAGCGTTTAGATCCATGCCTACGCATCACGGAGTCAAGCACAGTCATTTTTTACAATTCGAGAGTTCGACCCTGTGTGATTTCAAAGAAAATTATCGCATTCGCAGCATCTTCAACTTCTCGTGACGTTCTTTTATGACTTGAATTGGCCTCTGCAGGGAAGCCGTGGAGCAGAGGGCACTCGCTATGCCTTCCTGTTTCTGTGTTTCATATTGTTTCATGAGTTCTACCATGCATAGCCAGCAATGGAACATGTGCCTTCATAGACGATTGGAAGGGAATGGGAGACCGC
The DNA here is from genome assembly GCA_000507305.1 of Breviolum minutum Mf 1.05b.01. Lineage (NCBI taxonomy): Eukaryota > Dinophyceae > Suessiales > Symbiodiniaceae > Breviolum > Breviolum minutum. The sequence continues at coordinate 36,162 of DF243837.1, read as the reverse complement.
GTTCATCCGCATTCATTGCCGTCGATTATTTTGATGTCAGCCTTGCCAGGTTGAAGATGCTACCAGAAGGCTTCGGCAATCCCAGTATGCTCCTGAGTGGTGGAGACGAGACGGAGATGACACTGAAGGGAGACAGAAAGCAGACATCGGAGACATGACTTCAAACTGCTCAGATTTGGATCAACCTTCAACCAACAAATGTCAGAGTCCGGCGATGTATGGGTCATCCAAACGACTGCTCTTTCTGATTGCGGGAGACTCATGCCTGAACAAAAGCTGCATTGCAGCTGGAGACGTGGGCACCACACACTTGTGAGCCCATAAGTATGTTTTGTGCTCGGCAACTATGTTCGAAGCTGCAACCCGCAAACTGTAGCTTTCAAAGATATCAGAGTCAAAATCCAATAAATTGCATACCAGAATCCCAAAGCCTCAGAAAGCAGGTGCATCATCATGCACGTCTCATTGTCTCTTCACATATCTCTTCTTTGTAGTGCATTGAACTTCAATCCATATACTCTTTGCAGTCCAGACTCAAGCAAACTTCACACATCGGCGATATTAGCGAACACGACCCATTGCTAGTGACTGCTAGTCTGCTAGTGAACATACACAGTGTCTTCATGGATCTTTGGCAAGGGTCGCTGAAGGACTGATGTGGTTCGGTCAGTTATCAGGAAAGTATACACTGACACTGACACATTATGTATATTATAGTATAGATTATAGACTACTGATATACAGTTATTCATTCATCTATAGATACTTTCTAGTACTACAGCATACTAAACCACAACAGTGCTTTGCCTGGTGGTCTGCTGCGCTGAACACATGCAGCCGTTGGATGCTGTTCGATGACATAGACATCTAGTTACAGCAACATCACCAATTTGCCGCCTTAAGCGTCTCAGGCGGTGTTCCCCAAGATGGAAAAGAGGTGATCTACGCAGCCCGCTCCCAAGCGAGCTTCGTTGCGGTAGAGACGTGCAAGTACAGGGATTCATTCTGGTCATTCATTGTCCGATAGTGAAAGTTTTTGCAATATGTACCAGCCAAGCCGATCTAAAAGAGCACTCGTCAGAGTACTGGTGATATGATGATATGCCAGCTCATCTGGGGGTAAATTTTGTCTTCGCCGAGCAGAAGCACCAAAACACCTAATTTTGCGTGGTTGGCTTGCCCAAGCGAGTGAAAATCCTGAGACTTTAGTTGCACTTCCCTCGGACCTGAAATCCTTGTAGATGCCACAATGTAGGGAGTACAAGCACCATAGTCCCATGAGTCCTTTTGAAGCATCAACATTTGATAGAAATGGCACTAGCAACGACTGCCTATATCAATAGTCACTCCAAGAGATATTAACCAATACATGGCTGGCGTTCAGAATTCCCGGTCTCAAGGGTTGTATGGACTAAGAACAATTGGAATTGAAAAGTTGAGTTTACATCTTCGGCATGAAGCGGGCCCCATAGTAAATCACCAACTTCACAAGCTAGGCGCTAGCATAGCGCTAGCGTGGCGCTAGTAAAACTATGATATGCCGAACGTTGCTCAGTCAATATGCAAAGATTAGTTTTGAAAACCTTTTTCAAAATCCTTCTTTGTGGTTGTGTTTTACAGCCACTTTTGTCGACAAGGCATCCAGTGCTGCTCCTATGGAGCTAAAAAGGTGAAATTCAGTCGAAAATTTGCGCTAGCACCGCGCTAGCTTCGCGCTAGCAGAAATTGAATCCGGAGCCCTGCAAAGCCATCTGCCCACACGGCCCACATGCAAAGATCAACGCCAGCCACCTGACGCGCAGCCTCCGAGCGCCAAGAAATCCGACAGAATCTAATAATCCTCTCAGCTAGCTAGCCAACCAGCCAACCAACTAGTCGGCCAACCAGGCCATGAGTGTTTCAAGTCACCAAGACATAAGCGAGACAAGCGAGAGGAGGTCTGTGGCAGTGACAGCACTGATAGCAGCGAAGCCAGCAAAAAGAGCTCACGGCACTGCGCCTGCCACACAAATTCTACTTTATCTTGGATTTTGCTTAAGTGAAGGTATGGTAGGCCCACAAGATACTTATAATGCGGGCCCCAATGTAAATGATGTAATAGGGCCGAACTCAGGAACCAACATTTTGACAACCAGCGACATACGAATACTATATATATTTTGTGTATACATATTTCTGTTTTCAATTCTTTTTTTGGACCAGCATTCTTGCCTGCACTTTATCAGTCTAGCTATAGTGTAATGAGTTTGCGTAGGATCAATTAAGATCACTTCTGAATTTTGTTTCAGCTCGGGACACTCAGATCCACCAAAAGCCTGACAAAGAGGCGGGGCATGATATGTTTTGAAATAGTGAGTCGCAAGATGGAGTTTTGCAAAGAAAAATCTTCAGATTGGGTTAATTTGACAGGAACACAGACTGCTGTACAAATATACGTCGCGAGCTTAGTACAAAGGGATTAGGCAAAGACTCAAAATTGGGAATTGGAACTTTTCAATTCTTGGGTCAATGCCATCGTCAAATCCATGCAGTGTGGTCACAGGAGGTGTTGTGTTTGGGGAGATATCCTTGCAAATCTCCGAGAAGCTTGCTGCTAGCATGGTCAAGTTGCAGTCTTTCCTAATTCAACCACAGTACAATGTTCTGCCTCTTCTTGCCGTTTCCTCAAGGCACAACAACTTCAACCCTGGTGAGCGTGTCTCTGTCGCAGATCAAATTAATGATGAGACTGAACTACTATTGTTACTACGTTGCTCAGGGCAAAAAGCGGCTGGTAGCAGACATGAGGTGTGCACAAGTGTGGGCATGTCGTTGACTTCCATTGTCAGTCTAAAGGGCCATAGCCATGCAGGAATATATCCATCCATCCATCCGTCCGTCCGTACGTACATACATGCATAGATCCGTAGATGCATGGATGCATAGATACATAGATACATAGATCTTGAGACACGGTACATTAGACGAATAGAGAAAGATACATAGATACATTTTGATTTTTGCAAAAGCTGTATTCGGTCCGACTTGTTAATGACAGCAACCTTTCAAGGCATAGAGCGCAAATACAGATGGCCTGCAGAGACGAAGGTGCGTTTTCAGAAAGAATGAAAGAGGATGAAAGAGGTGTGTTTCAAAAATACTATCGCAGTTTACCAGCTACCCTTTCAAGTGCTTGAAATTCGCCAAATGCGGGTCAGAGATGCGTCTTCCATCTCTGCGTGAAATTAGGCCTTCGAGGGTTCGCTCAATTCGCATGGGACTAACATGTGAAATAGATCTGATGTTTCTACAAGAGTCACGCAGTGGCAAAGGCAATTCTAAACTGGCACAAGAAGCATCAGGCAAATTCTGACAGTCAGGTAGCCATATAGACACGTTTGCCCTCTCGCAGCTGCTTGTACATGCATGACTCCGCTGTCCATACACATAGCTCCTTGATTCGGATATACAGGCACTCTGTATTTCTGAAAGAAGGGTTCTATGTATGCAAGGATTGACAGACGAATAATCCATGATTGGACAGGAGAACTCTGCCCGTGGACAGGAAGGTAAGTATAGACTGAAAAGCCATACTGCATGGACCGAGGAGCTATACTTGTGAACATATCGACCTGCCCTTTGAGCAGGAAATTACACAGTTTCATGCATTTGTCATGTGAATTTCCCCTCTTGGTTGTCAATTTCGCAAATATCCTGGTACTTTAAAGTGGTAGACCTGGCTAACGGCACATGGTCTGTGGTCAACCATATGGCAGCAGTAAGCATATCACAGAAGCCGCAGTTCGATATCGCTGTGAAAAAGCTTGGTGCAAAGGGGCCACCGGGATCACCGCGTAGCAACGTCACCAAGAGCCTGGAATGTGTTATCAGATGTTATTAGCTTCATTGCCAGAAACATCATGCAGCCAACTCTGAGCAGGCTCCATTGCACCCCTAAGCACTTTGCTAGTTGAGATTAGAAAAAACAGGACAAACGCATGCCAGACCTCTGCCCCTGGGATTGCCGCTTTGCGTGCCTGAGATGATAATATAATGCTATGCACATTAATGCATCTGTATCTAGTGCGCATATTTACATATGTAGCATAGACTAAATCCCAAAATAGATATTTGCAGGCTGGTAGTGAGCACCAATCCTGCCAATGCAATAGGGGAAACAACCAACGTCTGCGATATGCATAATATGTCGAATTGCTCAGATTAGCAGGTGAGTAAATTTGAGGTACCAGTGGTGAAACCATTTTGTACTTTTCCAATATGTGTCCTTTAGTTATTTAATTTTTCAGATAATTTCACTGATCGGGCTGCTGGGCTTCCAGGATTCCCGCTTCCGCTTCGGGCACGGGTTAGGACAGCCACAGGTGGGGGGGAGCGTAGACTTGATTCATGGTTGCTGTTGATTTTTTCAGAAGATGCTAATTCGACATAGTTGCGCTGTTTCCTGGCGTGAAGATTGCACAGAATGAGGAAGGTGCTGGTGCTCGATTGGTCAGAAACACAGTTGACTGTTTGGATTGCGAACATGCATCTTGCATTTTTTCAGTCTGTTAGAGGGTCGCGTTGTCGGCTTGAGGCCTTGAATTGGGAAGTGGAGGACGATGGTAGCTTTTCCGCAGACATTCTAAGATGTTTCAGCCTCTACCGAAGTTTCCCAAAAGTGCTTTGGGTTTCAAGCAAGCCGCAAATTTGTACCATTTTCTCTGTTACGCAGCTTCCCCCACATTCCCGAAGCATTCCCGTCGATCGAAAATTCTCCCTTGGTTGCCTGAAGGACGTCCAAGGTTCCCCGAGGTTCCGCCAAGGTTGCCTTGCAGGTTTCCCAAGGTTCAGGGTATCCGAAACTCCGTGAAAGTCTTCACTGTTGGTTTGCGAGGGCCGGGGCCGACCAGGGTCCCTTCCTTGTGGGACTGTTGCATTGCATCCAAACATAGTTTTTGTAGCCTCTAGCCTTGGGAAGAGCCAAACGGAAGTCTGTGGATTGTGTTGCACCATGTTGGTCGGTGGCAAAGGCAAGATTCCCACTGTTGTGTGGGATGGTGGAATAGTTGCAGTTTCCCGTGCTCTTTCGAATGGCTTGTTCATTTGTGTCATTTGCGTGCATATCCCAAAACATGAGCGGCGTCAAAACTCTTAACTCCAAACTCATTGTTTCTATGTTTTCAGAAGTGGCAATTGCTTTGTTTCTTTGAGGTGGCTTCGGGGTGCTATCACATTTTTCATTTGCCCCAATGTCAATCCTCCTTATGAAGTTTGACAGCTTCATATAGCGCGCTGTTTTCACGGATCAAGAGATTAATCAAACCCACTTACAATCATGAATTTGCTAAAGCTTCGCGATGCCTATAATCTTATGTATTAAGACCTGAAATGTATTGAAATGTGACATTGAGCTGTTGGATGCTGTTGGGAATCGTCCTGTGTTTATTGAAAAGCTCGTGCCCAGTTTGATGCTTTAGGATCGGTCAAGAAAAGCCGCCTCGTGCAGAAGAATCTTGAGGCCTTCATGCTTGGCAACTGGGCCTTTTTTTTCCCGAATTGAAAAGTTTGGCCATTGGTTTGAAAGAAACCGAATTGGGAGTGATGGTAGTGCCTCATATCAGCAGGCGAGTCGGTGAGTTTCAGGCATGCATTCTCACTGAGTCGTTCCCTAGTCCGTTTTTGCATGGGAATAGCACACTGGGCAGGACTTTCGGAATGTTCACCACACCAAGGCCTGGGCAAAGGTCACACTTTCACCACAAAGATTTCACAGAGTCACTTACTTCTTCTTTATGCATGTCATATCAAAATATTTTGATTGAGTTCCCCCACACTGCTTCGGGTGAATGATGAGCACACCCTTTAATTGCGCTACCTGCAGGTTTACCACAAAGCTCATCCCATGCAGGGTGTCGGCCCAGCGAATTGAACACTGCACAAATCTGCACATGAACAGTGTGATTCTGAGGTCGGGTCTTAGCAATCAAAGCTACTTGAAGCCTAGAGATTTTGCAGTGCTGCAGAAGCATGCGTTTCTGCCAGGCCAATGGGCCCCCAATTGACCCTGACTTCCAGCACGGTGTCAAGCTGCTTCCTCAATCTGTTTCGCATGCCACCCTCACAGTTTCCTTTCTCAAGACTGTTCTAGGTCTGGAATCAGTGACTACACTGCCAAGAGTTGCATTCAAGGGTGCGCCCAAGCCAGTGCAAGCTACAAGACCAAGATCCGCACACTTGCGCAACAAGGTCAATTCTGCCATGTTGACTTGAAAACTCGGTGCCTCGCGGGTTACTAGGTACTATTCTTTGGAGGAACAACTTCCCGACCAGGCCATGACAATCGCTTACTGATTGTCACCAGCGGTCGTTGCGATCTATTTTGAGATCAAGATGTATGACGTGATGGCAAGTTAAATCTTTCACAGAATTGCAGGACCTGGGCCGTTGCCTAAAACCGGGCCGGCGAAATGCGCTCTCCCCAAAGCTTGTCCCACGTGAACATGCAATGTACACTTTTGGATCTGGCCGTGCCAATAAACTCGCTTCAAGGTAACTGTGGCGACACGAGCGCCAGGCTCTCAAGTACGTTCAAGCCGGTGATTCTCGCAGTCAAACCTCAGGCTCTTTAAGTGTTATTCTCTCAACTTGGAAGACTATTTGTTTGTTTGCTTGCTTGCTTGCTTGCTTGCTTGCTTGCTTGCTCCACTACAGCACTCTACTTCATATCTTTGAGTACGTCCGGTTCTGCTTGCTTTGGTGCTTGCATTAATTGGTGGTTGTCGCCTTTTGCTTCCTGTCGATTTTGCATTCTCAATACATTGCATCACATATTTATTGTGAATCAATCTATACAGCATGCATAATACTTGGCTTTTTGATGCTTTTTGAACATCACTCGCTCTATCTTTACATTATGACAGCATCATCATATTTTAGTAGAGTTTTAGAGATACATACGATTTACGATTTATTGCAACGCTTTGGATACAACCTGAGCAGTGTATGAAAGAGAGTCTTTGATAGTGAATGTTTTGTTGACCCTCCCACTCCCACTTACCTTTTTCCACCCTCGGTTCCGTGTGCAGATATCTCTACTTGCAAGTATTTTATGGGGCTCTGCGAGGGTCCTACTATTTTGACCTATTCATTTATTCACGCCGCTCCGCGGCAGGGTCCGCCCGCACCAAGCTTACAAGGTGTCATATGTTCTTCTTGTTCTTGTTCTTGTTCTTGTTCTTGTTCTTGTTCTTGTTCTTGTTCTTGTTCTTGTTCTTGTTGTTCTTGTTCTTGTTGTTGTTGTTGTTGTTGTTGTTGTTGTTGTTGTTGTTGTTGTTGTTGTTGTTGTTGTTGTTGTTGTTGTGGTTCCTGGTCAAATATTTTAGGTCAAAAACGTCCAAAAACACTGTATTTTGCGCGTTTTTGTGCTTGTAAAAGAAAAACCACTGGTATTTACGACGTTTTGGCAGCGTCAAGGACGAAAATCGTCCAAAAACATCGCTATTTACAGTGTTTCTTAGCGAACGCGTAGAAAACACTGTGTTTTGCGATGTTTTTTCAACAGGGGGTTTTAAATGTACCGCAAATACCACGGTTTTCTTCATGTTTTCACTTCCAGTTCTCAAAGCAAACCAACCAAAAACAGTGGTATTTACAGTGTTTTGACAAGACAACATGCAAAAAAAAGTGATGTTTTGGAACAATTTTTCGCATTTTTTCAGCTCCTGCTCGTCAAGTAAAAAATCAATCGTTTTTTGCTGCGTTTTTGCCACCGCTCATCCGGACTCAAGAAGGCAGTAAATCGCCAAAAATAGCTAAACTGAACCTAAATTTGACATTTTGTTTGTCACAATCTTTGCTGCAAAGTTCTAACCCCTAAAATTGGGGGAGCCTGTCTGGGCCCAAAAATGCTGTAAATTACGGTGTTTTATGAACGTACCATGCATTTTACCTGCAAACCAAGGGGCCCCCCCCCCTTAGCTAAAGCTGACTGTGTTAGTGCCTCCGGAAAGACACGCCCTTTTGCACCTACGGTGCGGGCGGATTTTTCCAACCCCCCTGTTTTTTTTGCCCCGATTTTGACCTCGGTTTGTTGTTTTCTTGCCCGAGAGGTCTGCCTACATCAACCTTGTGACAAATTATATTTGTAATTTTTTCTGAGCCTCAAGGTTTACTATTTCAACCATAGTACACTTCTCTCAACCCTCCTCGTGGTTTTGCCTTTGTACCTCTTACTTTTCCACAAGTTCACATAGGGCGCTGCGCCCTCCCCCGTAACCCACCTCCAGCTTTTTCTATTTTCAAGCTTGGCTCCTCGCAGCAAACCAAAATGTAGAAACATAAAAGCAAATCATGTAAATTGAAGTTGTTGCAACGTTGCGCCCTCCCCACAACCTCCCCAGCCTTTTTTTGTCTCAAGTTTGCCCTGAAAAAGAAAAGATGTAGAATCTAGAAGCAACTATATATATATATATATTTATATGCAAATTCTTGCAATGAGTGCATGCGACAGGAAGCGCTGTGCCCACCCCGCTAGCCCCCGTACTTGTTTTCGAGCTGGCTGCTTTTGGAAAACGAGGATGTAGTAGCAAGAACATGTATATGGATTGTTGCACCGAATTTGTATTGCCCCCTCCAGCCTTTTTTTGGAAGACAACCAAGATGTAGAAGCGAGACACGTAAGTTGTTGCAACGAGTGCACAAGGGGGAGGCTCTGCACATTTATTTATAGATGGCCCGCCCTTGCCCAAACGATCTACTGTGCAAGGTTTGGGGTTCCATCCGTGCTGCTGACAGCTTTGCACAATGAGAAGAACAGACAGAGTTTGGACTGATTTGTTTGAAAGCCAAGATTGACCGACTGCCCAAGTTCAAAGCCCCTAACACTCATGGAGAAGCCAGATTGAAACATGACAGGTTCGCACTGACATCCCTGCACCACCACCAGGAGCTCTGGGAATGACAGACGCATGTGTTGCCAATCACCAGCAATCAAATATGTTGATATTTTGTATTGATAGAATTTGCGATCCCACTGAGTGCACTTTGACCAGACAAGCGGTCTATTGCAGACAATTGCAGCTATGGCGATGAGTGCAGCGCTGCAGTGGCCTGGAATGATTATTGAAGGTGGAGCTATGTGGAGCTAGTTTAGCTTCGACATGTGTTTGTCTGACTTGGTACATATAGACGATCAATCCAGAGTGGTGTTGAGACCTCAATGTAATTCGGAGTCATTCTTGAATGGGAACACTTTACAGTCGCGTATAGCATGGGCTTGTAGCTGCAAGCTAGTCCTGACCCCCCTTGTCTTGCTTGAGGCTTTGTTGAACCCGCAACGCTTTGATGATCGGGGCGTGCCTGATCGGGACTTTCTCATCAGAAGACCGAAGGAGAACCTGAGGGGAGAGTGCAACGCCAAGAATCCGTCGGTGAATTGTGACCTTTTTGTTTGAAAATATATAGTTGTTTGCAGTGTTTTGTGAGCTTTTGGACCTTGAGTTTGGGGCTAATTTTGGAGGGGCACCAGTTGCACATGTCATCATATTCATGTATGGGTGCACGATCCACGCTGCTGGCCCCCCCTCGTTGGTATGGTGCCCTCACACACCAATAGTACTAGTGACTAGTGGAACTATGCAGTATTCTATATCTATACATAAAGTAGTACTGCTAGTACTGATAGTAGTACTACGAATTGTAGAATTCTGTAGTTCGCAGGGTTGTGCTGGTTTTCGTAGGCTTATTGTTTTTTGCAATTCAGGGTCAGGCTTTGAAATCCAGTGGATCTTTGCGCAAAAGTCTTCTGGTGAGATGCTCTTTGGAAAACCTTCTGGTGTAAAAGTCTTCTAGTGTAAAGGCCTTTTGGTGTCAAAGACTCCTGGTGTTGGAAAGCGCCCCTGGCCGTAGCTTTAAAGGATTTTGGTGTAAAATTTTTTTGGTGTGGTGTAAATGGTTCCTGGTGTAAAACTTCTGATGTAAGAAACTGGTGTAAGGGCCTTCTGGTGTAAACGGTGTCTGGTGTAAAATTCTTTGGTGTAAAAGTTGTCTGGTGTAAAAGATGCTGTTTAAGAGAGCTCCAGTGTAAACGGTTCTTGGTGTAAGCTTCTGGGGTAAAAGTCGCCTGGGGTAAGCATTTTTGGTGTACAAGGTGTTGCGAAACAAAGCCCGTGCATCAATGATGGTTCGTAAGTTTACTTACAGCATCTGCTTCGCCTCTATGCATCATATTGTTGTCGATCCACCCTTAAATTGTAAAAAGGCTGCGCCCGCACGACCCCGACCCTGATATGACTTTTGACATGCGCCTGGCCAATACCTTCTTTCGTGATTACACATGTCTGACACGGTCTTTGGGCTTTCGGGATATCCAGCGTCTAGTTGTTGTTTTTCAGGACAAGGTTTTCTCTAGACAAAGATGTTTCCTTTGGTCAAAGAAGCAATGTTTGAAAAACTTGTTAAACTATTATCCATCATGATGGCACGAACACATGTGACCATTTGAGGCAACGAACAAATAAACGAAGACTGTTCTTGCCACTTGTGCTGGAAGGACACAACTGTTGGAGATGCTATATTCTTTTCTCAATAGAATAGGATGTTTTGTTCTAAAACGAGAACACATCGCTTGTAATTTATCGGGAGATGCGACTTCAAAGGAGAAGATAAAAACCCTGAAGCTGAGCAAAACAACACTACCACGGCCGGCTCATACACCTGTCAAATTTCGACAACGTTAGTTGAGCATTCAATGACAATAGATATCGACTATATATAGAATATAGATGCATAGAGGTGGGTCCAGGGCTGGAGGTCTCATTTGTATATATTTTTTGTGAGTACTTGAGTCTAGTTGAGTGAAAATTAAAACTGAGTATATACAGGACTTGTCGTTTAGCTATGAGCGATGAGACAAATTGAGACAATACATCTATAATCTATACTTAGAATTACTTAGACAGATTTGGAGATTCTGTCAGGATGAGCTCCGAGCACTTGTGGAATCCTGCGATGTCGAAGGGGTGGGATTTGATGGGTGATGGGGTCGACGTCAAGCAAGTGATTGGGGATGAAGTCTTGCAAAGAGCAGTGCACAATGCGCGACTTGATCACCCAGGAAGTCACTACTTAGGATCCGCACTCCCCGAGATTACTTCACTGAGTGGAATCATGAATTTAGGGGCTTTGGTTGCAAAAAATTGGCATTGCACACCTCTTGGAACTGCAGTGAGGTGCAAAAAATTGCCGTTGCCACTTGCTTACCACAAATGAAGTGGGGATTTCAGGGTGTATATGTTGATATATGTTGATCACATTCGCTGATACTACAAAATCACTGAGGGGGAAACTTTTCAAGATGTGTGAAGGTTCAGTTGCCCTTTGAGATCCATAATTTTTAGTAGGTCTGCTTTGACTGCCTGTGAAGGTGGACTTTGACGCTTTGTGGGAAGAGCTGGGAGCTTTGCAGACTCGTTTGCTTTCTCTCTTTCTTGCTTCATTTTGTTGCCTACCTTGGCTAGATCCCATCTTGGAATGTCAGCATATGGATACATGGTTCTTGAATCTTGTCGGGTCTTGTTGACTTGTACCTGCATGACTGAGGTGCGTCCCTCTCTTTGATGACGGCTTACCGCTAGTCTCATTGGACGCAATGCTCGGGGCTAAGGACGAAGGCTTGATGAAGGCATAATTCACATGCCATGGCCTGCTGCTTGTTTGTCATGAGAGACTCTACCCCGGACAATCCAACAGCCGCAATTCAAGCACGGCCGCGATTTAAGCTTTGTGGGGGTAAAGATACAAATTGCGATACAACATGGCATAAGATGGCATAAGTATTCTGCAGGGATTCTGTGTGCACCTGCAGTTCGAGTAGTGTTTGTTGCCAGAATCGTGAAACTTACTGCTAACCTCCACCCTAGTTCCACCGAGGCTTTTCGTCCATACAAAGAAACTGGAGGACCGAGTCGAGCTGGCTATTTGATGTACGTAGGTGCGTCAAATTTCTGACTGCAGCTCCCAGATTGATACGTGCAACTGACCACTGGGAACGAAAGCTAGCAAGCAAGAGTCCAACTGCGATAGCACCCCTAGGGTATAGTGGCGACCAGAAAGCGATTTAATAAACTCTGCAAATTATATATCTATGAGGGGACCATGAGGAGAATAACAAAAGATGGAACGAAAACGAAGAGCAACAAAGAGGAAAACGACGCAAGAAGAAGCAGCGAAGACAGCACTAGAGCAAAACAACTGAACACAGCACGCATCCTTGATGCTTTGAATGCCTCCCATGCCTTTTCAACATTCGTGCAAAGTGCAAAATGTTGTGGCAGCTTCCCACAGCATACATCATGACTCAATACAGCGTCTTGAATCCTCAAGACGACTTGTAAAGAGCTGCTCTGACAGATTCCGAGCACGTGAAATATGTGAGTACTTCGTGACTACTGTTATCACAGCTGTACCAAGTTGCCTGTTCTTGTGCAAATCTGCGCTTGACGCATCAGGTAGCGGCCCTCCATACGGGCACTGGACCAGGGCTGGCTGCCTACAAAGGTGTTTCTTGGCATTGGAAGTAGGACCCTGTGCAGAGCTGGTACGCATAGTGCTTGTAATTGGGTTACTTGGAGCCAAACCAGTCGTTTAAGCTCGCCTCCTGTTGCGCATCAAGCTGACTATCTGTCAGGCTTTGTGAAGGTCCTAAGTTCCTGCCAGCGGCAAGGCAAACGGATTTGGGACCATGTTGGTACCGACTGGACCTTTTTCGTCTTGTTCTCCCCCGTTGCTCATGCTGTGCATCGTCACGCTTCAGGCTATTCAGGCGCTAGATGTCACCCCAGCGGCGCTGTGTTTCACCTCTGAGCTGGGTTCATGAAATTGGCCACGCCGAACGAGAAGTGGAGTATCAGTTAGTATTGGAACGTATCAGACAAGAACAAGGTCAAACATATGGCAACTGCTAGGACTTGCAGCATTGCAAAGTGTCAAGTGCACTGGCATTGCGCAAGGTGGTTCGTGCTTCATTTTCCGTTGACAGTCGAAGTGTTTCTGAGCACATCAGGATCGCTTGAGAGAGACTTAGTCCCACCACTTCTCCCTTCCAAAGGTTGAGTAAGAAATGCCTTGTTCTGCAAAATCAAATGGTTCCAGTAGAGATATTACAGTGTGCATCTCTTGAAAATTCGTACTGAAGGTGGACGGGTTTTGGTGGAGCTTTGATCTTGCATCTCCAGCACAGATGTGACGCAAATGTGTTGCATCGAGTGTTTGCATAGCGCGCATTCCCACCTAAAAATGCGATGCTGTGGTTGGCTAACAGTTTTCAATTTCTTTATTATGTTTGCTTCAAGGACATACATGACTTCGATATGTCAAGCACCTAACTGATCCGACTTGTGGTGGCAGACCCCAGCCACAGGCTTATCGATCGAATCAATGAGAAGCACGGAGGGTTCCCCAGGTATGTTGCATGCGAAATACTCTTTTGAAGGCACAATCATGTTCGCTGTGCTACTTATATATATATATACATATACTTGCAAAAAGCGTAGAGAAATAAATAGATTAGTGTATATACATACATTGTACATGGTCTATACAACAGAACCGTATATATTATCTTATATCATATTGTAGATGTGAGCTGGTTTGATAGGACAATTAATTGACAGGACAACATAATGCTGCAGAAGGATCAAGGCAGGTGGACTGGTTTCAACAAATTCTGACGAAACACTTGCTTATAGATATTATAAATAAATTATACTTGCTTCATCTTGCTTCTTTCCAAATAAAATGTGTTAGGGCTCAAGGACCTTCGGCTCCGTTTTCGCACTTTCCATCCTGTAAAGGTGCTACGGCCTGGGAGCTGGTGATTTTGGTGGTTTTGGTGGTTTCTGTTTCAAGAACAGTTGGGAATATGAAAGCCGTTGTTTGGGGACTATATGACTATACCAAGTTTGACCTGTGCGGGCTAGTGTTTGTAGGTGAAGGTTGACAAGTAATCAGGTCGAACATTCTTTGCTGGAAATACCACATTTAATGAAGTACTTGAAATTCCCGGATACCAAAGTGACGAACAGATCAAGTCAGAATAAAGGTTGCATCTATTTAGATGCTTATTTGAGGCTTTGACAATAATTTAGACTGTTTAAGCCCAAGTAGTGGCATGACAGCATGAGTACTGTACATACTTTCTCAACTAAGATGCAAACAGGTTGCTTTAGGGGGTGGGCGAAATCAGCAGGTAACAGGTACGTGGTGTAGCGGTGTTCGTTGGGCACCAAGTATGTTCACGGGGTTGCCCATGTGCTGAGATTCGTTCAATACAAGCTGAAGATCTAAAATTAAGTGCCGCAGCGAAACGAGGCTGAAGCGTTGCATATGATGGAGGATACAAGTTAGATTTTGTTTTGAGATGGATTTCCGACACACACAAACATACACTGATCACTGTTGGATGCGCCTGTGACCAGTGTTCCTTACCTCCATCGAAGATGTAGACAGCCTCAATGAGATAGGTCCCTGGCATTTTCAATTTCCATTCATACATTGGCAAGGCCCAAGTGGAACAAATTTGAGGTCCTTGGCCTAGCCGAGAAACCACAGGTAGCGGTTTGTTTGGATTCGCCAATCATGAAATCTTCCAAGTGCCACAGCGGAAGTGACAGTGGAGGATGACGTCCAAAAACCGAAGGGAAATCGAGAAAAAACGCATAGGAATTCAATGAACAAAAAGCCACCCAAAAAGGTGAAAGGAAAACAAAACGCGAGAAATTGTAAGAATTCTTTCGGGCTACAAACCGTGCCAAGTTGATGGGATGTATTTGATATAGTCCCACATCATAGGGCCAAGGTATTTTGAGCTGTTGGGATGCAACGGATCCAGAGTAAAACCGGTTTGCAATCCAAAGCTGTGCCCCTTGCAAAATCCGTTGGGGCCACTGTCATGCCAGTTCCACAACAAAGTGGCCAAACAATGCCAGAATGGGCAGGGATGAATTGCCCGAAAGTGTCTCCTCACCGATTCAATCGCTTGCCGGCTACACAACCAGATTCTGCTGCACTGGGATGATTTTGTGCGAAGCGCTTGTGTCTCCCTGTAGGTGTTACCGCACATGTCCCTGCTTGCATGGTACGAAAACATATGAAAACATGCTTGCTGAAGCATCATTGTCTGAAAAAAGCAGAACAGAACTTGGGCATGCAGTGCATTCGCAACTGTCACGGCCAATTTACTACGATGAGACCAATCTCAAAACATCTCGAATACAATCCTGCTGGCATTGCACGCATTGCAGCAATGAAGTGGTTTTTTGAAAGAGGAATACTTTTTGTTATATTTTGTTTGTGGCCTTCTTCCTATGCAGGCTCCAGCCTCCAAGTCCTTTCCAGTACGTCTCGATGAGCAGATGAAGGCCAAAAACGTTTTTTCTCACAACTTGAATTTTCAGATAGAATACTATGCAATGCGTTTTAAAAGACCATAGGTACATGTTGTATGGAGGTTCGTAAGTATTTTCATGTATTTTCCAGTGCTGTGGCATCCGATGGGAGATTTTGATCGCTGATCAACAGTGACGATCGTTTGGAAGGGGGAAGATGAACAATTCCAGTATCAATTTCTCTGTGTGTGTGTGGAATTGTGATGTGATGCTTGCTAAAACTCACGCAAGCACTTAGATTGGAATGTTAGGCGCTGTGAGTGCCATGCATGAAGTCTAAATTACGATAAATTACGTAGAAATTGGAAGCAAAAGCTTGGAAAAAAAGGGAACATTAAAAAACACGCAAAAACCAAACATCCAAAAAACAGAAAACAGCAAAAATCAAAACGAGACCTACGGCAGGTCCTGGTACGTTTCCACAGGGTGGGTGGGGGTTGAATTTTTGTTGGCCGGAGACACCCCTGCGAAAGAAACAAAGACACTTACCCAAGTTTTACGCGCACACCCTGCCCACAACACAATGGGCAGGGTGTGCACGGAGCATCTTTCCTAAGACATGTATGAAGAAGCTCAGAATGCATGTCCAACCAACCAAGCTCACGAGAACAGGGAAAGGCAGGAAAGACACACAAACCAGACCAAGGTAAAAAATGTTTCATCTCCTGCACTATGTTTTCTTTTTTAAATGTAGAGGTAAATGAACATGTTTGTTGAACCAATTCCGTGATGAGTGTGGTAAAATGTTTAAGGATTGATACAATCTATTGAAACCAATTTTCAAGATTGGGTTGATATCTGTTTCAGCTCTTAGAATTCATAAACAAGTTTTGAAAAGGGTAGATATATATATATATATATGTGATTGCGCTTATTGTTTTCCCAAACCATGAACAACAAAAATGAGTACAGCAAAAACAGTTGCTTAGTGGTGTTTAACTTATCAATTTTATTTTCCAGGCCCCAGCAGTGGTTCAAAAGGGATCAAAGGCACAAGTTTTACCTCTCTTGAGAAGGTCCACACACTTGCACACGGGTGCTTACATATGGACAGACATTTGTAAAGATCTTTAAACAGTTGATCAAACACAATCTGAATTTATCCCAATTTGTGCTGCAGGGACTTTTTCCGAACATCCTTCCAGCGGGAAAGTCGGTTCATGCCCCTGTGAATGTTGGCGCCTCAACGCGGTTTCACTGAAGGAAGCACGAAGTGCAAGTTCCATCAAGCTGCAGCCGTTCCAACAGGTAGAAAAACAATGTATGCACATATGATCATATATTCTATGTATAATGCTTTAAACAATATTTGTGCGTCCACTGAGATTTGGAATGCTTACAGTGAGAATTGGTGAAAACATCCAGATCCTGATTCTCGCAAGGGATTTGAACGTTGTGCCAATGATCTAAGTTCCAACCTTTTGGTTTCCGTGGCTGTGACTGAAAATCCATGGCTGCTTTCATTTGCTTTCAGAGCCAGATTTGGTCTGTGGGACAAGGACTGTACGCAACAGAACCTCGCGCCAGAGATTTTCTTCCCCTTGCCATCCACGCCAGTGTTGCCCACAAGTGAGGGTTGATTGACACGGTGCACAATTCACGCACTGTACTGTCAGTTGCATGTTTTTCCAACTGGATCTTAGGTGAATGTAAGGAAATACCGAAGGTGCGATGCTGTGTTGAGTTTTGACGGTCTAGATCCTACCAGGGTCACACATGCAAAGTTGGTGTGCTGGAATTCATTCAAAAAGGCAACTCGCATGCGTTGACAGGAAATTGCATGGCCCTGGTGAGATTTGTGCAGTGGCCTAAAGAAACGGAAATGGATGTGCTCATGCCAAATGCTAGGAGTCTTTAATAGTCTTTAGCCGCAGAAAAGTTTGAGTCTCACTTCGGAGCGGTCGATCCCAAAGACCGTTGACAAATGGAGAATCCACGAGAATCTATTTGTATCTCTACGACCTTAGCTCTGAGTTGAATGGGATTTTATAACCCACAGAAAGCTTATACAGGACAAGTCGATGTTTAGAAGTTGTGAGACCCGAGATCAACACCAGCTTGGGCAATTTCAAAAAAATAAGGTCCATCATGGTCTCAAAGATCAACTCCTGCCATCAGAGGACTTAGGGGATTTCATTGAAATCATGATATCTTATGAGCCTGTATCAGTATCTGACCTACATGTCAGACCAATGAGAGCGGGAACACTCATCTCAATTAGAATCACAAAATCGATCCAAGCACAGCTGAAGCTCCTGTTTTTCGGGGGTTGTGCAACATGTGAAGCAATTCAGAATTGCTTCTGATTGGTCAAAGGCAGGGTTCGGGTTGTTCGGAGGGATAGATTCAATTCTTGAACCCCAACCCTCCATTGATTGAACTGATTTTGATCCACAAACGACACCAAGACCAAAAGAAAAATCAGCATAGGAGGTTTGGCCCTAGCAGCATTTTTTCGGGGATACGCACCTTTTCCATCCTTTTCCTGTGAGAAGTTGCTCAGCAAGGTTATTTCGACCGGGCGAACCAAAGAAGGTAGGTTCGCATCTTTTGCTATGGGCTTTGCATAACCATCATCGCCTCTGTAATTACGACTAAAAAGATCTAAAAAGAGCTTCTCTGGTTCCCGAATTCGCAAGTCTCCTGAAGTCCTGGATCCAACAGATGAACCGCCCCCTCGCATCCTTTGGGAGGAGTTTCGCTATGGCATGCGGGGCCCCAAAGGTTCCAGCACAGAGGATACCATGAAGGCGAGTTTTATAGCAACAGTAATGAACATTCAGGCATGAAGCATCCAGACATTTGATTCGACATTTGGATCCAGTGTTTAGCAAAGTATGCCATCACTTGCAGTTTTCCTTCAACGATGTGTGTGTGTACTTTCGGTTGGGTTGGGTGAGCCGTTGGTTGGTTTGATTGTATTTTTTTTCAGCACTCCTGAGTGCTTGTCCAACGAATTGTTCTTCAGTCACAGACTGGCCGAGTCATTGAATCATCGCCAAATTAGCAGACAAGTATATAGCCAGTTGAGAAAGCTGTTTTAAGCCGATTCCACTTTGAGCTTTGTCACTCACTTGTTTCATTGTAGGCAGGTCTTCTACTTGGCGTGGCTGCGTATCAGAATGAAGTTGCTGAATCTGTCTACGAGTCGACCAAGAAGGAACCTTTGGGTGCAAAGCCTCAGTAGCCAGCGGAGAGTGCTGAGAAGGGTAGAGTCTACGCATCAGGGAGTCAAGCACAGTCATTTTTTACAATTTGAGAGTGAGCGATGACCTTGCAAGCTCGACCCTGTGTGATTTCAAAGAAAATTATCGCATTCGCAGCATCTTCAACTTCTCGTGACTTTCTTTTATGATTTGAAATTGGCCTCTGCAGGGAAGCCGTGGAGCAGAGGGCACGCGCCATGCCTTCCTGTTTCTATGCCTTAGTGACCCGCTTGCTTTGGTAATGTGCTGAGATTGCCTGTGGTGGTACAATATCGCATCTGGACCGTCCGATTCCCTCATTTTCAAAAACATGCCCCTTACTGGACGGCGAAAGGTCGCCCAAGAGTTGCAAAAGGGGAGTTCCTAGGAACCTTTGTTTGGCCCAATCCTCACACAGACTTCTTCAAGTCATCATCAGTGCTATTTCGCGCAACCTATGCAAGAATTATATGCAGGTCCGGCGCCTTCGTATAGTTGTTTGTTTGTGCCTAAACAATCTTATCCACGCGTACTCTGCCTGTCTCCGTAGTGCTTGATGTGCATATGTGAGCATGTAATGCAATGTGATTTTGCAGCAAAAACATGTTTCCATGAAAGGACCGTGGCATGCGAACAAACTTCGAGCGAATACATTGTCGTAAAAATTGGCATCTAATTTTCGTCTGATTCAATTACCCGTTTGTTTTGCTGTGGCATGTGCTCAGCTGTGCCAGGCTGAAGATGTTGCCCGAAGGCTTTGGAAAACCAAGTGCGGTTCCGAGATTTTTGAAAACGTTTGCAGCAGGGGCCGGGCAGCACTTTTTTTTTGGATTCCATACATTGTTGGCAAACCGGCACCTCATAGAAAATTGAGTGCCTCAAGCCTCCGCTTGATGGTCAAACAGGGGCCTCGGTTCATTCTTTCTCGATGTCCTCATGCAGCGCGCCCTTTTCCTATTTGGGTTGGTGCAGACAGCAATGGCAAATGTGACAACGGAGGATTCTTTGGCACCTCAATACTGCCATCAAGCATTTTGGGCGCATGCGTTTGCATCCAGACGTGACAATTTTTTCGGCCGCTAAAAGGCACCAATGCCCGCCTTGACAATACAGATGTCATTTTTCTTTATGTTTCGTTGATTTGGTGGTCCGAGGTGGCGTTCCCCAAGATGGAAAAGAAGTGATTTATGCAGCCCGGGGCTAAGCGTTGAATTTCCTAACGCTTTCTAGATTCTAGATCGTTTATGATTTGGTCCTATTCAAGATCCAAGGCTTTCAAGTCTCGCTAAATAATGCTGTTTCAAATCCTGCATATCATTGCAACTTCGAAAGTTTCAAGTCAGAGTGACAGGCGTAACGCGATCTGTGTTGCATTGTCAAAACAGATTTCCTGAACGCCTTCACATCCCCAAGTCTTGAGTCCGGTTTTTTTTAGCTCCCTGTCGTTTGATTTATATAACTGTTTGCAATACGTAGATACATAGATACATAGATACGCGCTTAATTACGTACTTATTTACTCACTTGCTCACTTGACTTTTGCTCTCTTACTCACTCTCTCACGCACTCGCTCAATCACTCACCTGCTTACTTACTCTTACTCACTTACCTAGAATTCTTGCTTCTGGCTTACTTATTTATTTATTTATTTATTTATTTACTTACCGATCTTACCCAGATCGGCTTCAAAAATTAAAAACATCATTATACATTTTTATGTACGTACATGATATATACGCAAAAACCGTCTATATATATCTATATATATGTATGTATATGTACATTTGTAGGTGTTGTGTGGTGGCACAGTTGCTCAACCTTTGAGCACAGTGGTTTTCTCCTCCGCAGCCACCGCGCCCTGCTTTTGGAAACACTCACGTTTCGAAACACTTGTCAGTATATCATTCAGTGCAGCGAAGGAAACCTTGAGAACAAAATATTTGACCCTGAAACTACTCACGATTGGTGGAGATAAAGCCACGCCACAAATGCTACAAGAGTCTGATAGCACAATAGTAAGTACAACAACACGATACAACAATTATGTAATGATACAACAGTACAATAGCGCCATGGTACAGGGTATTATATAGACTCTATATATCACACTCTTTTTCATACGACCAACATGTCAAGAAGTACCGACAAAAACAAGCGGAAAAAATCCTAAAGATAAGAAGACAAAAGGGCAAACGAAAGTAAGCCCAAGGAATACCCCAACAGCGCCGATATGACTGAACTTTTTGACCAGGGTGGAGGTGCATGGGTGATGGGCGTACTACTTTCTTTGTGAATGGGCCCGTTCCGTAAGGATACAAATGTAGTTATACCAATTGATAGAACCCTCCAGAAACCTGGCGAGGGATGGTTAAACCAAAACTGAAAACAAATGTAGCAGAAAGTTGTTCAGCCCGGCCCTCGAAGGAAAACAAACCAAAAGTAAATGCCATTTGAGCACCCCTCCATCCAACCCTGCTCCAAGCAAGCACACTTGCACCAGAGAGCCGCAGGAGACTAGGGGAGGAATGTAGAGAACCGGTAAGGAAACCCCAAGGAGAGCAGTTGGGGGAACCCTCCAAACAACCTTTTCGAAAGCAATGGCCGTGTGCCTCAGACAACTGCAAAAGAGACTGGAGGACAAATGTACCCACCACAGAATCCTTTCAGGCAAATGCAGAGAACATTTGGGAGAACCTTCCACATTACCCTTTCTGAAGCAACAACCATTGTTCCCAGACAACAGGAGACTCGGAGACACGTGCAAAGAAAACTGGCGAACTTTCCACAACCGTTTTTTGCAGCAACAGCCATTGGGCCCACGACTTTTACTAAGTTACTAAGTACTATGCTGAAGACCACAAAGCTCACGCTATTGGGGAACAAATGGGCAAATGGACACAAGAAAGCAGAAGGCAAAACGAGACCAGAAAGTAGAAGGGCAGAATAAATGTACAAAACGAGAAGAAGACGACATTTCTACAGACGATGGTTCAATAGTACAGTACCACACGGCTTCGAACAATACTGCACTACCACAAGTTTCGAGAGTGCAATCTTAGGATGCACGCCGCAATACTGTATTTTTTGACACACCACCACAGTTTACATAATTTGCATACTACGTACTATACATACTACATGCATTTTACATCGACATCTGGACACCACACGCCCTCCACTACACACTCGGAGCATGTTGTAGATAGCTGTTTTGATATGCTTTGATAAACTTAGCCAGCAGGAATCATTGTGTCTGCAGCTGAATTCTATTGTGTCTCAGAGGCATCAACATTGTCTCTATTTGAACCTGGTAAAATGGTAAATTGTTTTCACTAGCCCTGAACAGCATGAAGACAAAACGCTGTTGATGGTTCATGCATGTTCATCCTTATCATCAGCTTCATCATCATGTTTAGATAATTTACTGTAGATTTCTTTAGCATCATCCTCAGCCGTAGCATTTCTTTGCATCACCGCATCATCATCACCGAGAGCTGTGTGAACCGAAGGTTAGCAAGTTCGAGACATGTGAAAGACTCCAACACGGGTGCCATGTAAATCGAACCATAACAAGTGTGGACATGTCACCAGTTCCAACAACATGTGCGAACCTTTACATGGTGCGGACAAGGCAGCACTTCCAACAGCTGTGCCATATGGTGTCATGTTCATGGTGCTTGTATACAAGTCGTCGCGGACATGCCAGCAGTTCCAACGACTGGCGCCGGTCGTGGGCGTGTCCGCATTTCGAACTCATCGCACATTTGACGTGAAATCCGTCGCCGTTGCAGGTTGGGCAAATGTGTATGTTTTGGGCAAATCGTACAGAATACAGGAGGTAACAAAACATGCAAGGCACTGCAAACCTCACAGCCATTTGTGAACCGTGGAGACTACTCACCATGCAAAACACACCATATGAATATGATATCAATGATACCAGCATAGACCCCAAACGGTGCAAGTAAATCAATTAAATCAAATAACACTCAAAATACAGTGACGTAAATTTGCGAACTCGCAGTTCATTTTCCAACTCGTATTGTTGTGCCGAAACTGTCAAGTAGTAGTTGGAGAACTGCACTGTTGTCTATGCTGTCCTTTTTAAGCTGTGTTGGTTGCCGCTACTTCCATTTCTCTGCTTTTAATTCCATTCGTTCGCTGAACATCACACTTTTCGAACACGGAATTGCTCAAAACCACAAAGACATCGTGAAGACATGAAGAAGACATGTATAATGCAGACCATACACAGAAATAGCCGAATCCGCGCCCAACCCAGCCCAGCGCGCCAAACCCCCCGCCCAACCCAGCCCAGCGCGCCCAGCACAGCCAAATCCGCGCCCAACACAGCACAGCGTGCCCGCCAGCGTGTCCAGTTTCTTTTTTTCTAAGATAGAACCTGTTTGGGGAAAAATCTCCCTATCTCTCTCTCTCTCTATATGTATAATATATACACATGCGCAATACCTACTACTCACTACGTTCTGGTGTATGTATCACTCGTAATTCGCATCTTGTACACGCTACACCTAACGAAACTGTTTTGTCCCGAAACCCCCATGTCTTCACCGTCCTTTCAGCTCAACATCTAAATGTACCCTGTTTGCATTTGCAGCCCCAGCTTGTAGGGGGTTGTGCTTCCTGCAAAGAATTGAACTTGTTGATTGCGCTCAGATCCACCAAAAGCCTGACAAAGAGGCAGGCAGAAGTCGGATTTGCAAGAGAATGTCCTTGAAAAACATGTCGGAATCATCTACAGATTCGTGTATTACATGACAGCCTGTTTTGCCAGGAACACAGGCTGCTGTACAAGTACACGCTGCAACCTCAGTGCTGCTTTTGACTTCAGACATCTTTCGACTTTGGGCCTGGCCACCGTCTGATTTGGCAGCCTTTTAAGCCTGAATGGGAGCACTGGAGCACTGGGAGACGCTTCTGAGCCAAGGCACAAGAACTTCAGTCCTGGTGAAGGCTGCGAGTCGTGTTCAGAGTATCTTCATCTATTTGTGTTTTTGACCAGGCTGACTGATGTTTCTGAATTCTCAAGAGATATCTCTGGATGACATGATACTCATTGCAGATTTATTGCAGTACTTGTGCTTGTTTATCCACCATTAATTGGCCGAAGCCATACAGTGTATTACAGTGTACTATAGTTACTATAGCATATGTATAGTATATGTAGTATATAATATATATATATATATACATCTTAGTATACATTTATATAGATTATATAGCATATCTATATATGATATATATATATATACAGTATATATATATGTACAGTATATAGTGTATATATATAGTATATAGACAATATATATATATATGGTACATATAGTGTATATATATAGAAATATACACAGTATATGTAGTATTTCCAGCAACCTTTGAAGGCATCGAACGCAAATACAGATGGCCTGCAGAGACCAAGGTGCGTTGTGGGGAAGAGGTGTGTTTTCAATAATACTTAGAAATACTAGGACGTCGCACAATCCATTTGCTACTAATTTGCTTTTTCAATTTCTGCGTGAAACTTGGGCTTCGATGCCTTTAGTGTGTCTCCACAAGCGTCAAATACTGTTCTTGGGCCCAACTCTCTCGCTGCAGTTTCTGGCACGCCAGCGAAAATAACTGATTTTTTTTAGAGAAGAGTGCAAAATGTGGATAGTGGCCAGCTTAACCAAACAGCACCCAGGGCACCCGGCAACCCCAAGACAAGGAGACCAACCTTTGGGTGATACACACACAAACAAGCAAGGCAACTGCACGAAAGAGCGCCAGTCTCACAAGGTGCTATCATAATAGCTGCAGTTCTTACCTTGCTCCGCAAGGAACAGGCCTGGTGACACGTGTCAGACTCGTGTACAGTGTATGTAGCGGTAACCCACACCACACCAGACCATCCTGCAGCGGAACCTACAATGCTTTTTGGTCAGAAGCTTACCAGCGGTGCACAATCATCTTCAAAAGTTCTCTCTCAAAACACTTGCCGTCTGTTTGAAACTGCTGCAAAACTTTGCAAAGCCACGCAAAACGCAGCTTCAGCCAGACCAAAAAGACGTGAGCGTTCTGCTACCAGACTGTGTTGATACACTGCCTGTAGCTCCAGCTCCGGCACAAAAGAGTTGGTTAACCAGACGGAATGCGAGTACACTGGACATGGCAAAAGGCAAACCTCCCCATTTCAAACTTCCAACTCATGTATTTGAAGCATTGGCCTTGCGTTTTTACGAAAGAGCAACACTGAGTTTGAAAGTGTTGACATAGCTTCGCTGATTCCAGTTCGTTGCCTTCAAAGCTGTAGCAATTGCATGTCCGCTATGTTCAACAAATGTCATCAACCTTGCTGCAACGAATCACATTGATTTCCAGACCCTACCAGCATGGAAGTAGGGAGCAGGTGTCTGGACAAACTGCTTTGCCAAAACGATTGCAAATCCGAAGAACTCCAAAACTTTCTTCATACGTACCTTGGATTTGGGATATTGGATTGGTGTTCACATGGCAGCTTCTAACGGGCCCGTTAAGCTTTTTGGTTCTGGACTTTGGATTTTGCTTCTTTTAGATCCACCCCAACATGGGTCGGCGGATTCTATAGATCCTACTTGAGTAGAGTCCAGATTGATGTTTGAGGGCTTTGTAGTACATACATACCACTGGACGCATATTGTGCAGGCATGGGTTTAACAATCCGATTGTCAATATTGAGTTCAACATATTCGCACGGTACGTTCGCAATTGAGAGTCAAATATGACAACTGCGAAGAAACTGACTGCGTCTCTTCTAGTTCTCTCTGACTGTCTTCTGCAACCATCATTCTATTCAAACTTGTGGACCTACAGGATCGTGATGGTCCAAAACCTTTGGTCAACTGAACTCACGCAAGCATAAAGAAAGCAAGAATGTTGACACATGACAAGGCTTGTTTCCCTGTTTGCCTGTTGTTTTTGATTTTTTGTGATTTGTCCGTGCATGACAAGGTACCCAAGGTTTCAAGCTTATTTAGATTTATTTAGCCTAAAGTTTTGGTATTTGTAGCTTGTGAGTCTGCATCATCCAAAGCCCACAATGACTTCAATTCACTCTCAGACTTCACAAACTGTGAACTGTGTATCGGTGAGCTTTCCCAGAAATTTGAGAGACGATTAGAACAAACATTCTCGCACTTCATTTTTCCAACCACGTCCTGCTTACCTGAGCATTCTTGGAGGACTCTCGTTTCCGCTTTGGCTTGGGACAGCCGCAGGTGGGTCATTCACAGCTTTGTTGCTTGATGGTGTAGCTCGGTGTAGCCATTGCTAGTCATCATTACTCATGGCTGCACTGAAAGGGGAATCCGAGTGCTGACTGAGGAAAGTGCTGGGGCCCGATTGGCCTGGAGCGCAGCAACACAAAGCTGATGGTCTTGACCGAAAGGAAGCACTATGAACACAACGTATGCATGTACCTGTTGTTTGTGCAATATATGATTCAATTACAAATGATATCAAATAATTACACATAATGTATATTTCTTGGTCAGCAAATGATGGCAGTGTGCATGCGGCCAAGTGCAATTCGCATGATCGGCTAGACGCCAAGGCCTTGAATTGGGATGTTGAGGATGACGGAAGCTCTTCCGCAGATGACAGTGCAAGAATGAGCAACTACTTTCGAACTTGTGTCCAGTGATGATTTCGGAGTCTTGCCATTGCTTTGATCACGAAGGATCTGTCAGAAGAACTCGGCTAGTTCAAAAGAACGACGAGGCCTTGCTTCTCCACTTTTTGACTGGAGGTTTCAAAAACCATCTTGAGATGAATCGAGATATTGTAGATGGTGACATTGAGGTAATACGAGGCTTAGTAGCAGAGTGCCAACCGACATGTTTCTTGCTGATCAACGGCGGCCGCCCGTGCCGGTGACCCCCAGCCATGTGGCGATCGCGCACTGGCGCCAGCCCCCGCCACCAAGCTTCTATAGGCGAGACTCACAGAGCCTAAACATGCCTAAACGCATCTAAGCACCATATAAGGTCGTATTCCACCCTCGGCGTGAAAAGTCATCCAGTCATTTTTTTGAAGAGGAGACTGGCACCAGCATCATTAGCCCGCACTACTGACCACCGAGCTTTTCTAGCCGCCGCAGTGCCTCACCATGATTCGAAGCGTTTGCAAATGATGCTCTCCTGCACTGAACCTCACTAAATCGAAATTGCTAAATCTCTGCAATGGCGATCTTTGCATCCGAAACAAAATGGATAAGATGCATCATGATTAACGGCAGTGTCTGTTCATGGTTCGAGCCTTGGTTCAACTGATGTTCCCTCACTCAAACTCAGCAACACGGCCCCTTCGATGACGGGGCGCAAGCGGAAATCGAGCCTGGAATTGCCTAGTGATAGTGGTAATCCAAAATCATCCAAAATCCATGCAAAAAATCCTAAACCCGAAATCCAAATTTTTGGCTTGGGTTTTGGAATGGGTTTTTGGGCCATTTAGTAGCAATGTGTTTTTGGGATGTTTTTGAAAAGGAGTCCAATGAAAGCACTTTACCCCTTTGGGCCTTTGAACATTCTGTTAGCTCTGTCCTTGGGAGGACTTCCGCAACGTTCATCAAACCAAGGCCAGGAAAGTCGACATGATACATGCGCTTCTGTCTTGATAAACTATGAAACACAGACAGCCTTCAGACTTTGTCTATGCTCCAAACATCGGATTGAGAATCAGGTGCCTGTTTTTTGGAGATGCGACCGCTGAGCAAATGTGAAGCTTTGGTTTGAGAGTTAGATAGGATAGATAGCATCCAAGTGACTGTTTAGGCCACCATATTGCTGCGGATTCGTACTTACTTTTCAATTATATACATATATTATATTAGATAATGATCTCAGATTTGAGTCCTTGAAACGTGAACACATGTGCCAGGCCAACGGTCCTCCATTCGATCCTGATGTCCAGCACGGTGTCAAGCTGCTTCCTCAATCTGTTTCGCATGCCACCCTCACAGTTTCCTTTCTCTCAAGACTGTTCTAGGCCAATCCCTGTGTTCTAGGTCTGGAATCAGTGACTACACTGCCAAGAGTTGCATTCAAGGGTGCGCCCAAGCCATTACAAGCTACAAGACCAAGATCCGCACACCTGCGCAACAAGGTCAATTCTGCCATGTTGACTTGAAAACTCGGTGCCTCGCGGGTTACTAGACTAGCAGTTGCAATATTGAGGTGCGGTAGAGCTAAGACCCGAAAGAGACACCGCTTCCCCTGGAATAGAGAAGAGTCTTGAATTCTTGAAGGTACTATTCTTTGGAGGAACAACTTCCCGACCAGGCCATGACAAGCGCTTACTGATTTGTCACCAGCGGTCGTTGAGATCTATTTTGAGATCAAGATGTATGACGTGATGGCAAGTTAAATCTTTCACAGAATTGCAGGACCTGGGCCGTTGCCTAAAACCGGGCCGGCGAAATGTACTCTCCCCAAAGCTTGTCCCACGTGAACGTGCAATATCATGGAACAATCAACAAGTTTTTGCGTCGCTGTGCTTCAAGGTAACTCTGGTGACGCGAGCGCCCGGCTCTCAATTCATCTTGTGCAGTCCAGTTCTGAAGGATTGGAACTGTCTCGCTACCCCACACCTTGCCGGCCCCCCGAAAACACAAATCCAACGCTCCAAGAACCCTGAGAACCTTTAAACCCTAAACCCAAAGCCATTCGAAAACGCAATAACCTGAAGCCCCTCAGGATTGGTTTGGCTCGAACTGCTTGCGTTTTTTTTTTATTGGATAGTTGTATGGAATATTAAGGAATACACCTTATAAGTACAACTATATAAATGTATAAATGTGATAAATGTGATAAATGTGTATGATATTGTATGAGTCACAGTCGATGAAAAAGGTTAGCTACATGTGAGGACCACTGTATAGAAAACCCTGCCCCCCAAAAAATTGGAATTTCAATCGCATCAGAAGTCGTCGTTGTGAATGATGGGAGTTGTTCTTTTTTTCGCCATCGCCTGAGAAGTTGCAACGTGCTTCCACCCCAAAACGACAGTCCTTGACGTAACTTACTGTTAACTACAACCTGCCGGCCCTTTGACAAAGGAGCACTGTAAGCAAAAGGCGAGGTGAGCCCATGGCAATTTTCACCAATTTTCCCTTGACTCTATACCGAATGCTGGGATCTCGAAGGCAAATATGATGACCTCCAGCAAAAACCATAACTTCTCAATTTCATACTGTATAACGCACGCAGTGCATGGTGGAGAGTGATTCATAGTCGTATTGCATGGCATGCAGGCCTTTGACCAGCACAACATGAGCAATACCATTACGTTACTGTATTACAGTATCAGTGAACGGTTTTCATCCACAGAAGGAGCAGCAAGTCATTTCATTTTATCGTCCTTTTCTGAACCGCCCTTGCCCAAACGATCTACTGTGCAAGGTTTGGGGTTCCATCAGTGCTGCTGACAGCTTTGCACAATGAGAAGAACAGACAGAGTTTGGACTGATTTGTTTGAAAGCCAAGATTGACCGACTGCCCAAGTTCAAAGTCCCTAACACTCATGGAATTGCAAAGAAGCCAGATTGAAACATGACAGGTTCGCACTGACATCCCTGCACCACCACCAGGAGCTCTGGGAATGACAGATGCATGTGTTGCCAATCACCAGCAATCAAATCGATTGATATTTCGTATTGAAATTCACATGTGCTGAAATTTGCCATGCTCCCTAGTGCACTTGGCGATACTGAATTGAATCCAGCTGCGTCCTTTTGACCAGACAAGCGGTCTATTGCAGACAGCTGCAGCTATGGTGATGAAAGCAGCGCCGCAGTCTCCTGGATAGGATGAACTAATGAGTGAATGAGGATGCAGGGATTTTTTTTCTACCAAGCGGCTGGCCAAAGGATGTTAAAGGGATCTCCTCAGGCCCTCCTCAGGGGTCATAAAGTAGGGCAAGTTTGCACAGGTCTTGTTTCTCTCACTAGTGTGGCCAGACTATTCTGCAGCTTCCAGAAAGCAAGCAACTGTAATGCTAGACTAGTGGTGGAAACTGAGTTTGTCCAAGGCTTTGTTGAACCCGCACCGCTTTGATGATCGGGGCGTGCCTGATCGAGAATTTCTCGTCAGAAGACCGAAGGAGAACCGGAGAACCTGAGGGAATGTGCAACGCCAAGAATGCGTTTGTGACGTGCAGCACCCCATGCATGTCGGGTTTCCCTTGAGTAAGGTTTTCACCAATTCTTGATCATTGAAAGATTTGGACATGTAGAAAGTGAATTGAACTCAGCCACACTTGTTTTGGCTAGAAACTTTAGCACTATAGACTATCGACTATAGTATCATATATAGTTGCAAAAAGTATCAAAAAGTTAAATACTGTTATTTGTTAGTATTGGTACCAGGTTTTCTGAGCCTTTCCTGAACGTGGTGGCATCTTTGGAAGTCGGTTCTTCTTCTGTCAGGATGAGCTCCGAGCACTTGTGGAATCCTGCGATGTCGAAGGGGTGGGATTCGATGGGTGGGGCCGACGTCAAGCAAGTGATTGGGGATGAAGTCTTGCAGAGAGCAGTGCCCAATGCTCGACTTGGTCACCCAGTAAGTCACCAGGATAGCTCCTCCCTAAGTAAAATGCTTCTTTGGGGAATTTGGTTCACAACTGAAATATGGCACACTTTTCGGGACTGCGGCCACAGGTTACTTACTACTACTTACTACTACCTACAACCTACTACTACCTACTACTAGCTACTACCTACAACCTACTACTACCTACTACTAGCTACTACCTACTACCTACTACTACCTACTACTAACTACTACCTACTACTAACTACTACCTACTACTACCTGGTGACGCTGCTGCCTACTACTACTACTACTACTACTACTACTACTACTACTACTACT
>DF243836.1:0-37719 GCA_000507305.1 Breviolum minutum Mf 1.05b.01 | reverse complement strand
ATATAAATATTTATTTTAAAAATTATTATATCTTATTTTTTTTTTCTCCAAAATATTTCAAATCTTAACATATATTTGCATTTAATATTAATATAAATACATATATTAAAATTATAAAAAAACGAGGTTATAACATACAATAAAATCCAATATAAATTTTTATTACAAATAATCAATTAATTTTACATCCAACAAAAGATCCATTATTTATTATTCCAGATTAAAATCACCAAAGCCCATTGCATAGCAACAGATGTGTGCTAGCTGCAAACCATATCGTTTAGGTCGAAGTATAATTAAGCAGCCTTTCTTTATACGGAATGTCAGTAACCTCAAGTGGCACAAAAATACAAAGTGAAGCCAACTCCGAAGGCAACGCACCCAAAAAACTCTTGGCACTCCTTTCAATGATTGTAAGTATTGTTGAGCTTTCTGCATGGTTTCAACCTGTCTTAGCATCACAGGTCGCATTCCAATTCCAGCACACTTCCTATGGAAAATTAATCCTTTGAGCGACACACATCCCCACCTCATTCCAGGTTGCATTGTCAGAATGGGGAGAAAGCCAAAAATGTATTTCTTTCGTCGCCCTGGGAGTTACTCACGCTCACGTATTGCTGCGATCCATTTGTGCTTTTGAATTTCTTCGTTTGCTCTTATGTAATAATATTATATATTGATGTATATTGATTTTATTTATTGGATATCGATCGGTCGATTTTTCATAAAGTTCTATCCGAAAAGGTAGTGCCGAAGATCCGCAGACTCTACGGCTCTTCTGTGTTGGCATGCAACTTTTGGCAGCCATTGTTTTGTATATCCTGCATACCAAGAAGGATGCACATCCATTCTGTGGAAACGTAGCTTTTTGAACCAAAACAGATCCTCAAAGGATTTCAGAGGCACACTCACTCATACCTCAAACATTCCCATCAACAAGGCTATCTACATCTAATCGGCCTGCCAGAGCTATGGTTTACTAAACCTTCCAACTGCAACAAAAGTGCTCATGCCAAGGTCTGGGAGAATAGCAAAACCATATTCCAATGTGACAGGTATTTGATGATGGTAATGATGATGGTCTATCTGCTATGACAGTGTTCTTGGGCACCAATTTGCTCTGAGATCCTCTTAATCACAAGTTAAAGTCGGCCACAGGGAAGCCTGCAGGCACCATTGAAAAGTTACGGCACCTGGAAGCGTGAAGCTGCCAGCTTTGGGCAAATGCTACTCCACTCAGAATGATTGAACATATCGTGCTGGTGATTTCCTGAGGCTTCAGAACCAGCAACCTATTCACATTTTTTTCAGCTTAAAGATTGTCAAAAACATGTCAGAAAAGAGCCCCCACACGCCCATTTGAGATATTCTTAAACCAGCATTATTGGTTTATTGCAGTCTCTAGCGCATCTGCAAATAATAGACCTGTCATTGCAGTGTACAATCCAGCTGCGGTACTCAGCTAAGGGATGGATCTCGGGAACAATAGAATAGAACAGTTGCAGAAACCACTAGCTTGCGCTCTTCCTCGAAAAATAAGATCTACACGTCTTGCAGTTGAACGGAAAACCATGGAAAAACTGTAGGCACGTACCGCCACATTGTCACAGCGTCACTGGCAAAAGCAGTGACACGGACACCAGTGTCGTGTGCAACACTAGGAAGCAACAGAGTTGCGTGTCCAAATACATGTCAACAAAAAAGGCGTGCCCGCTGGCGAGAAAAAGAAAACAAACAAGCAAAAATGATTCAAGCACATAAAATCATTTTAACAAACAACTCCAAGAAAAAAGTGAGCCGGCGGGCGGCCGGCCAAAAAGAAAAAACAACTCAAAAAAATAAATGATAACATCGCAACAAACAGCTACATTGACATCATTGACACTGTACAGCAAGAACAACTAGAGCAGAGGCTGAGGTTGTCCCCATCGCATAGCAGGACACTTGCGGACAACAAAACTGGTTTCTTGCCGCGCAGGGTTTTTTCATGATTTTAAGATCTGGTCCTATGGCAGCCAACTCGGTACAGTGCAAAAAACTCAGTGCATTACCTGTGAAATTTGACAGTACGACACAGACAAAAACTTTTAAAACAATCATCTTAACAATCAAAGTTCCCTTTTGGTAGCAAACCTTGCACAAGTCGAAGTTGTCGCATTCCAAACAGCAAAAACGTTCTCCCAACAGAGCCGACCGTCCACATGGGCAGTCATCGCCATCGCAGGCGATACCAGAGTGCACCTTAGGCGGTGACAGTACCACCAAAACAATTCATCAATCTGTTTTGTATCCTTCACTGCTGGAGAAACATAGGTGTTTTTTTCACCGCGGCTTTGTCTGGTAAGGTCACCACAATCTAAGATCACGTGGTTCACCTACTATGCTTCATGTTCTAATATTCCTCCAGATCTTTTGCAGATGTCTTTTGCCTCCACCCACCCAGGTCGTCTAATACCAACTGGCATCAAACCTGAAAGGAGTGATTTTTGTTTGATGCCAGCGGATCCTCATGGATCCTCATGGTATATCATGTTCGCCACATCTTATGCACCAACAAACAAGTCAAACAACAAGCGACCTCCAACATCTTATGGTGATGCCGTCCCAGATCGAAGCATGCATGGCAAAGGTCGTAGGTTTGGGAGTTCTCGAAACACTCTGTACACATATATCCTGAGTTTCGGAGCTCCGCAATGCAACCCACAAACCTCCTACGGAAAAAAGGTGGTTGGAGGTTACCATCATCTATGTTGGTGGGTAATCGCCACCCATCTCCATTTTTTTTTTTGCGCAAGTCAAATCGGATCATTTCCCCAAATTTCGGGGTAAACATATCAAATATTTCGGTTGCCACCACCCAAATCATCTTGTCCATCAAAAACGATGCCACACATCATGCCTCTGAACGTGAAGTGCGTTTTAAAAGCAAGTTGACATGTTTGCCTGCTGAACCTACTGGTTGCACCAGTTGAACTCCTATGGGGGGCTATATTTCCCAAACGGATATTACCGGCTGCTAGCCCACCCACATGGATTGGTTCCCCATGACATTTGCAATCGAGATATGATTTCAGGACTAAATCTATGATTGACGGTCCAAACTGTTAAAATCTATGTCTCACAAGCACCACCTGATTTCCTATCCGGTGCAAGATCTTTTCTCTGAGGATCGTCTTCCAAGCAATGGAGATTGGTGGCAAGACCTGCATTCAATGCCCTGGTGTACTTTCAAGAACTCGTGCTCGTGGTTCCAGCCAAGCAAAACAACACAGCCTGGATTGAAACAAATGAATCCAAATGTGCAAGTCCCTCTCTCTCGCTCGCTCTCTCTCTCTCTCTCTAGTTCAGGTAGACAAACGCAGGCGGTCATTCCGTACTGTACAGAACCTGTGGGCTTGCGAGTAAGCATATATGTATAGGTATGCAATACATGTACATGTACGATGTGCTTCACCTAGAGAACATGAGAATGTGACTTTCTCGGTATGTCATGTTTTGGCATTTCAAGCAGCGTTGGCAAAGATCCTCCTTGCACGTAGGGCAATGAAATCGGCTTACACAGGGATGCTTGCAACACGCGCAGGCGACGAAGTCCTCGGTCCTTGGAAACAGCCATATGCCAAAATGGTGTAACATGACACTGTTGCTGAAAAAAACGACTTCCACTAAGTTACAAGTCCATTGCAACATGTCCATACCAGTAGAAAGTCAAAGAATCATACTGTACACAGGTGGAAATGACAGTTCAGGAATCTTTACTACAAAGCACAAAGGATTGA
Source organism: Breviolum minutum Mf 1.05b.01 (assembly GCA_000507305.1). Classification (NCBI taxonomy): domain Eukaryota; class Dinophyceae; order Suessiales; family Symbiodiniaceae; genus Breviolum; species Breviolum minutum. The sequence continues at coordinate 33,940 of DF243836.1, read as the reverse complement.
ACTCAAAAGTAATTGGTAAAATGGGCCTGATTGAGGGGGGTGTACCTACTAGTTGGGGGGGGAAAGGCAGCCAAGGCTAATGGCCGTGAATTTTGTCTGGAAAGTTTCTGTCCAAGAAATCTTCTCTCCCAAAAAATTGTGTGAACAAGTATGCTACTTCATCTCTCTGGGTATGCTTGTGGCCTAAATGATTCCAGGATCGAGTCCCAGAGTGGGTCTGTCCATTGTGGGGGGGGGGTTCAGAAGTCCTGCCTTACTTTGTCTACTATATAGGTACATCATATAATATATATATATATATATATGTCATATGTATAAGGGGGGTTATTAATCCTACCCTGACACTACAGGGAAATTGGCGAAGATCTTTGCAATCCATTCCAAGTCCAGCCACTTGCGGTTTTCGCTTCTGTTGCAGCATACATCTTTGGCTTTCTCAAGGGCTATAAATGAATCCGTCCTTGTCAGTGTCTGGGTTTTTGATATTTAAGATTACATGTGTTCAGTGTTGTATTCATCTTCCACCCCATTTTGAACAAGCTCCCCAACGTTATCTCACAAGACTTCTTGAAACAGTCGGACAAAAGAAATAGAGAGAAGTGTCAAAGACACGTTAGGAGACTCATTTAAATGCGTCAAGAGCAACCTCCGTGACCTTAAATTAAAATAACCATTCCCCTTTTACACAGGTTTCCCACGCTGCAGTATATCATCTATGTTTTCTGTAATCCTCACGGAGTGGCAGATATTGAGAACGGCAAAGATAAAACTATTTCAGGCAAATATTTCTGGAAAGTATCCCCTTTGCGATCCTTCCATGAAATCTTGCAACATCACATAGCATCATATTATTTATCATCATATCAACATGCGGCACAGACATCTTTGATCAGTTTGACGTGCATATATAAGACATATATAATAGAAATATGGATTTTTCCACGTGCCGAACCTGGACCGGATGGGTCTGGTGCCAGTGAGGATGGGCGCAGATTACTTGCAACATGTTACAGCTAGATACAGCTAGACCCCCAAAACTCTAGCATTTAAACATCATCATGCAGGAGTCGCAATGTGTTACCACCATCTGCACTGAGCACCATGAGTATCACATGTCTAGCAGAGTTCTCCACTCTGCTACTCTGACCCAAATCCATTTTGCAGCTTGCAAAGAAGCAAAGTTCTTGCAACATGCCAAGGGTCGTGACAGGATTGTCATACAGCTGCATGGTCAAGTGCTGCGAGCAGGCCGCAATCATTCTCTCCTCCTCGAGAAGGCTGACTGTCCCACTTGGTATGTCATGACATGTAAATTTGGGACCAAATCCATGGGCCAATAGTAATGCACAAGTTATCACAAGTTCCTTGCAATTTGAGTTGGTGTACTGGTGCTGAAGCTTTCCAAACAACCCATTCCCCACTGTGCAGAGAAAGTTGAATTTAAACTGTCGATTTATATTGTTAGCCTCTACATGGCGACTTTGAGCGGGATTTGATGCAGCCAGCCAGCCTCCAACTCAGCATGGAATCGCCATTCCACCCAAGTCTTCATATTCGCGTTGATGAAAGCCAAAATCAAGAACTGTTTAATCTCATCTACTTGAGGTATTGGCATAATTTGGCATACAAGAAATCACAAAGAATTCAAAAAATGTATGGTGTATCTGGTCAAACTCTAATCCGACCTCCAAACTCCTGAAAGCAAACCAATTTTGGGAGGATTCCCCAACCCTAAACTATCTCTTGGTGGTGCTTCTTGCTGTATGCCCAACGAGCTAGGCCTCGAGCAGTTGAAGTGTTTTCTCCTGCTGCTGTCGATCCATCCTCAGCACACATCTTGTCAGAGGCCGATAAAGGGCCACCCATCCAGGGTGTCAATGAACAGCCTTTAAGAGGTCAAGGTGTCCTACAACAACTATAACTATTGGAAGACTGTGCTCTTTCGAAGGCATGAAAAAGCTATGCAACGTGCCGAGGAAAAGTGGTGGGAGACAATGTTGAACTCCCTATTCAATAGCTTGTTCCGGAAAACTCTTTAGAAACTCTTCTGGCAACCTTTTCATACTATATCATACTATTATCTTCTATCCTCTTGCGCCATGTAGCTACTTAGCTCCGCAGAGTTCGAGATACCCTGCAACAGCTCCAAATGCCTCCTTGTCAACTATACCTTATCCATCCAACGTATAACATATTCGCATGTATGCTTTCGTGAGTTGAAACGGGTTCAACTTTGGTACTGCAAGGATTCAAATTGAAACTCCAGGATTTATGAAATTCAGGGCATCTGTCAAAACTTATAAATCATTCACCGGACCAACCTGGATTTCTCTAAAATTCGAGGATTCGTTTTCCACCCAGAAAACCATCGCACGGCATGCCCAACCTACATTTGGACCCCTAGTTCATCTCCTGGAAAGGTGCATGTTAGGATTGGAGGGATATAGATGGCACTTAATTGTGAGACATACCCACAGCTGGGGGACAAATGAGTGAAGCCATGAACAAAATAGTTTCAATAATAATGCATTAAGTTTAAATCTTATCAGCATATCATATAAACAATGTGTCCAGTTCCCCCAAAAAGAAAATACCAGAAAGCACCGGTCGAAGGTGCCAATGCTTGCATGAAGCTCGCTTCTCTGATGAAGGTATAATTAAGTCTTAAGTTTTACACCCCCGAAATCTAACATAGATACCCAAAATGATGGGTTTTTAGATGTATCTCCTTTCAAACATGGCTATTTTGGGTATCCATGTTAGATTTCAGAGGGGTAAGGAAGTGTTTGCAAGGTCCGTCAAAGTCTGTGTCCCGTTCGTACTTCAGTCAGGCTTCTCTTGTTGTTGTTCCATAGCAACAAATTCGCACTGAAGGAATTCCAGCTGCTCTTGTTGTTCTTCCATCGTCTTCTTCAAGTCCTTCAACCAATAGCAAAAACAAAGTATTTCAGTTTCAATCTGATTGAAGCCTATTGAATGGATTAATCAAATATGTCACGACCTGGAAAACTCTGAAATTCCAGGTTCAAACTTCGTGTTGGGTTGACAAGTAACAGCACGGCTGACAATACCTGATCTGATGAATACTTTTGAAGTGACCAAAAAAGGTTGTGCCATAGGGCATAGCATCGCATAGCTACATAGCCACACTCATTTCATGATCCACTTCTAGCTTCCAGAAACATCCCCGATTTCCATGTAATTTCCGAAGCTTCACGTGCAATATCATAATGTGTGACATATTCTGTTTTTGGGAGGTGTCTTCATACTGTCCACCCTGTACGGCTGGTTCTCCCACACAACCGAATGCCGTCGGACATAAGCAACAGGCATAAAAGCAAGAGGGTCCTTGCAATGGCTGCTATATTTTAGCCAATGGTCCGTGGTTGGTTAATCTTGGTTGTTTAATATCTTAGATACCTTGTATACCCCCACCCCAATCCCAAAGTAATTAACAGAATTTGCAAAGAGATTGCTGAGGTAATAGTAAACCACCAACATCAACGACCATCAAACCATTGGCTTAATATGTCTTATGCCAACTAGATATCATTAATTTGAAATTCAATTGTTGTAGGTATATTTCATTAAGGAAAAAACCCATTTTACCCTTGCTGTTTTTGGTATCAAGAATGATTCGACCATGCAACTCTGCCTTCAAGCCTAAGCGCTCTGCCGTGGCTTGTGTCATCGCCTCAAGGATTTGTTTTTGAAGGGATAAAAGCTGTCACGTCACCCTGAAAAAACACTCTGAAAAATGGGGATTCCGGCATTGAAAGACTTTTTCTTGATTTCAGTTGGCTATGCATCCACAAGCTCGATTTGTTTGTTGAGCAATAAGAGTGTGAGAAGCCAGACACTTCGAAGTGAGTAGCTAGGGATGCATCTATTTACACTATTTCGAGGAGCGAAATGAAAGAGACTTTCGAGGGTTGCTTATAACATCCTTTGTAAAATTTTGTGGGTTTAAAGCCAGTTGCTAGGCATATAGCTAAAATCCCAAATCATGCAAGAATAGTTTTTAGTCCACAGACCGACTTTTGAGTCAGGCTACTCACAGATCAAGTCCCTGTGTCAAAAGTTCCAAAATGTTTGTTCCCAAGCTGAACCTGTTGATCCAATCATTGGACAACCAACACATTTAATCAAGAGTCCCGCTTGTCGACCCGCAACTTCAATTACATGGAATTCATCATTCAAGGTAAACCACTGAAAAATGCTTCCTGGCAGCGATTTGCAGCGTAATCTAAAGGAAGAAATCTTCTGCTTTCAATTGAGATTCCCCAAGCGTTTCACGTTTCACGTGTTGATGGCCGAAGCGTTTCAAGACTCATAACCTCAGCCCCCAATAGGCCCTCGCCTCTTCACTTGGCTTGACAAACCGAATAGAGACGGTCGGCAATTTCCGTACCACTTGAAGTAAGGGGCTGTAGTCCCATTTGCCTGCGCGACGTGAAACCACCCCAGATTGACATGAATCTAGCCAGCATTGATGCCATGGGTTTGAGCCCCGAGTTATAGTGGACAGTCTGGTGGATTGGAATAGTCTTGAATATTGGAATCCCACCATGTCTTGTACAGAAGGAATGCACTTGTTTCGGAAATCACAGTAATGTTTAGCCACTTGGAAGAGCGTCAAAATTTTCTTACCTGGTACCCAGGGGGAGATTCCAACACAAAGACACCTGTTTGTCAAATGAACAGATTTGGCTCTGGCTCAAAGTATCAACGTAAGAAGGATCACAGATTTGCTCCTTTTCTTTGGCTTTCACATCATTCATCCATTTTGCGGGGTCAATAATTTTGAGCCATCCCCATGAATCTGCAACATCGAAATATTCTGCAAATATTTCGCTTAGCAACTTCAACCTTCACAGCTAAACAGTGAAACATGTGAAACCGCGTGCCAAATCCAAACTGCGGTGAAGCTACTAACCATGACACATAGCCCGTTACCACCAGCTTCTCCGAAGAAAATGTCGCGTACTGAGGCTTCACCATTGACACCTTGGGGGATCAATCGGATGATCGCGAAAATTGGAAAGAGCTCTTCAAATAAGCTGTGACCTCAGTGTTACCAACATCTTAAAAGAATCTATCATTTCTCGGGGATGCATGTGTGTTTTTCTTTTTTCGAGAAAAACATGTAGGTTGAAATGGTTGAATCAGATTGCATTGGAGATTTAACAACCGCCAAAGGACACTAAATCCTGAATGTCTGGTCATGTTCAGAGGCTTCACCTCTAAGTCTGAATCATCATTCGATGACAGTCAGCTTCCGGAAAGAGCATCGCAGCATGATGACTCACCGGAAATGCGGTATAATGCTGCGAAGCGAAGAGTGGCAATGAAAAAGCCAGCAAGAGGAAGTTTGGCTTAAACATGTTCCATGTATATCAAATCAGTTAAACGATTCTGAAGCATCTTAAAATTACATTAAGGAAGGTGCAGGTTCTATAGCACAAATTCACAGGCACCAAAAAATGCTTGGAAATCAGCATAAATTTTTGCACATCATCCAACAGGGGTCATTGCATTATCAGCCCAATCACTACACTTTCTTCCCGGCTAATCAGTCAAAAATAATCAAAATTGGCATGCCTTTGCATTGATTGATCCTCCTAATGCGAGCACCACCTTCCTCATGCGACTCAAGCGACCATCCATGAAGTTCTGTATATCAGAGTCGTCAGCTTTGTCGACCTCTCAAGACAACACATGGGTTAGGCCGCCTATGAAACCCGGTTTCCTGCTAAAAACCTTCAAAATCTACCAGAAAGTCTAGGATGATGTGGGGCTTTTCGCTAATGTTGACGGACAGAAATCCGGCGAACATGGTAGACATGCCCTAGATGACAGTATTTCAAAGTGTTGGTTTGCACCATCCCAAGCAGTGCAGGATTTCGTACATCAACAGCATGTCGACTATGTCCATGAATTTGTCTCTTAAGATTTTGTTTGTGACCCTGTTCCTGTGGTGATGGCTTGGTGTCTTAACTGACTGTCGACAGTCCTGGTGTGTCGCTCCAAAAGGGAGAGCATTTTTTTTTAGTGTCTCCACTATGACGGGTCCTGATGGAGACATCACACAACAAACAAGCGTTATCTACAGTATCTTGATGGAAAAAAACAGACGAAGAGGTTCTGATGAAGCTATCAACAAACAAGACTCAACATACAGTCAGATACCATTTGTTTCTTCACCACAGGTACCCAGGTACCCCACTTACCCAACCTTTGTTCCCACCAAAATGATGTTTGCAAACTTGTCCTGGGCGGCTCAAGCTGGATGGGTAAAGCCGGGAGAAATTCAAGCACAGCCACTAGTGGGACAACCGGGGACAACCATATAAATCTTGCCAGGTGCCTTTATTTTGCCAAGAGTGGAAGCCTACGAACATTGGATCATGGATCTGTTTTGGAGAGTTTTGAACTAGACCCAGATGAATAGTGAGGAAGCAGCATTGTTTACAAAAAGGCTTTCAACGAAGCAACATCACGTATTGACATTCATCTCAGCGCGAGACTCCTTTCAATTTGGGAGAGGTGTACTGCTATGTTTGTAGCAAAGCATCAGGAAGCCATACAGAGTCTGAAACTACCCCGTCCAACAGAACCCTAGCTTCTAAGTGGATAAATGTGGATCCACATGTCTGGGTGAGAATCATGCAACCTGAAGTAATGTCGTTTTGGAAAGAATTCCCAAATATAAGTTGAATGAAAAAACATCAGGAAACTTTATGGTTGGTAGGTATAGCTTATGAGTCATACTTTGCCCGTTCGTCATGAACACCAGCAAATATAAGTTCTCATTGGTTCCTTGGTCAACAGCATCCCCGAAAATTGACATAGGTTCAAAGTTTGACTGAAGCATTGCAATATATCATACATTATATCATAGTCCAAATTACCGGTATATGCCAGGTTCGACCAAAGCATTTGCAATGCGGGACAAGTTTCGGAGCCCTCAGTAGCCAGAAAGCCTTTGTCCACAATCATCTGAACGATTTGCATTCCCAGTCTGATTCGTGAATCCGGCACTGGTGTTGCGAAGAGCACGCCCTTGATGCCACCTTTTCCATTGGGATAGGTCGTGCCGTTGGTTTTTTAAACACACCCCTGGGTGTTCATCCCATCTACCAAGTCATTCGATGAATTCAAATGGGTTCCAAATAGCTAGGAGTACATTGCACTAAGGTGCCTTCCAGTTATAAGGGAACCTCAGCAACACCAGCTAAACCCAGTTGTAACAACGGCGTATGTCTGGTGCAGTGAGAAATCCACATCATAATCAAGGGGGGCCCTAACTGCGATATCTTTCAAACATTTCTACTAGCAGCCAAGTCTGGCCTTGCAACTCTGTGAAGGCTTGCTCCATTTTGCTCACCAACTTCAGTGCTGTGATATCATGATCACCCACGCCTCAGACAATGTTCAAATCGTTCAATCCCATGCCGCATCCTCCCCCCAAAAACAACATGCCGCCCTCCGCATTATTAACCCTAATCCTGCGTCACTTGCTTGACGCTTATCAAATTATTTCCAGGGTTTAATCCATCTCAGTGGATCTCGACCCTGCTACGCGCTTTCACGAGTGTAGGTGGTTACCGCTGCCGTAGCTGCTGAGATTCTTGCTTTGACTACATCATATGTCGTACCTTCGCGCCTCCTACACTCTCTCACACCTAAACTCACTACAACTAGGCCCAGCTTGACAGTCTGTGATGTGATTTTCCCGGCTATTCCAAGGCTATCTTCAAACATAGTTGAGAAAATACTGGAGAGTTCTGGAGGATCGTGAGTCAACACCTGTGCAATTCCTTGTTTGACATCGAATCAATGAAACCTTTTGATGTGTGCAGGCAGAAAAGGCTACAGTCATGTCACGTGTCCCTCTCATTGAACTAGTAGCTAAAACAGAGAGAAGGCCTAGTCTCATCAACACAAACCTATTTACCCATGTTTGCCAGTGAAGGGGTCTCAGTTCCGGGGAGGCACTACTTGAGCAACAATTTGGAAATGAAGATTCGCGTATGTCTGCTCTTTGTTGTATCGTCCTATTGCAATCATCCCTTCAAGACTTGACTTCGTCATTGCGATGCACTGCACAAGGAGCTTTCTTTGGGAATGTGCGATGAAATATGCCTTTAAAAATGGTTGACCTTCTGAGACCGAAATTGAATATTCCATTGTTATTTTATAGAAAATCACCTTAAAGGAGATATTCTCCCAGAACTATGTCGATTTAAACATATATCAGCCTATCAAAACAAGGGATTCATGTTCACTACTAATTGTCTTCTATATATATATATATATATTGTAATTTACACAATAATATATCATGATTGTGATAGTAATATGTTCATATGTCATATATTGTCTCAAAAATCCCGAAATGCATCAACCAACACAAGTTATCTTGCAGAGCATGAAACTTGATATTGTGACCCAGTGCTCATCTAGCACTTTTTTGTGTCTTGAAGGAAAATATACCCCGTCAACACTGAGATCGCAAAAGTCCCAGAGCTCACTCCGCACCTGGTGTGTCCACGATGTTCAATGGTATGCCATCGAGGTCAGGGCAAGGATATACTGTCACCTGCGTCAGCAGCACAGCGCACAGCTGATCTCAAGAAATACACACAACAATAACAAACGCATGAAAACAGGTCTAAATGCTACAAGTAAAACTACTTCTGATCTTAGACAAACCAACCTGTCATGATGGGAATAATGAGGACAAGGATGAAAATAGCGATGATTAAAAGGAGGAGGATGGCAACGATGACCATGATGATGACGACGATGATGATGGTGACAGCCATGAAAATATAAATCATGACAATATACTGTAGATGATGATGATGATGATGATGATGATGATGATGTTGATGATGATGATGAGGATGATGATGACGATGCCGGTGACCATGACAACAAATATGTGATCACGACGATGACAAGGAGGATGGCGATGGCGATGGCGATGACGACGACGGTGATGCTGCTGCTGCTGCTGCTGCTGCTGATGATGATGATGATGATGATGATGATGATGATGATGATGATGATGATGATGTTGATGATGATGATGATGATGATGAAACCGATGATGATGAAACCGATGATGACGATGATGAATATGACGATGAGGTGATGATGATGATGATGATGATGATGATGACGACTATTATTATTTATGATGATGATGACGATCATGATGATGATCATGATTATCATGATGGTGAGGAGGAAGATAATGGTGATGATGACCATTCTCATTCTTAATCCTCATTTAATAAAACAATATAAAACAATGGCTTGAGAAGCAAAACATATCCTGCGCATGTCTGAAACAGTCGGCAAACACAAAGCACGACTTGAGGCTTCACCTCTTTCGTGACCCCCTTGGGAAGTTTGCCAGAGAGTGGTTCCAGGGACTTTGTTGGGTCCCGCAGGGCATTGATTAAGGTGCTCTTTCCAACACCACATTCGCCCACTATGAGCAAATTGATGGGCGGTGGCTTCGACATGGCTTCCATCATGAACGGTTGCCAATGGAGCCCGGAGCTGCGGTTGCGGCCGATCGCTTAGAATCACAGATACTTGATACTTGATATACTTGTCAATTTGTTCGAGTCCACCAATCAGCCAGCCACTCATATGCAGAGCTTCCAACCTTGCCTGTGAAAGCTGTAAGGCCTCCCAAAGTCTCAATATCAACACAACCACAGTTCTATTGAGTAAGTTTCCATGTCTCCCAATGTCCCAATGTCTCGATGCCTTTCAGGTCATTCCCACACATTTTTTCCCACCGGCTGCGCTGTACGACCTGGGACAGCCCTGGGACTAACTTAACCGTAGCAACAAAGGTTCCACGTTTTTCAATGAAGCAATAAAAGAAGCCACTATGTTTTGGATAATATTTTAAGGCTTCCATATAAGTTTCATTTATTTTTTGTTTGTTTGTTGTAAGTCCTTAAGCAAATTGAGATGCTTCAGACTTCAGCCCTGCATCTTACGTGATTTCCTTCCAATTCTCGTGCTGGCGCGTTGTCACATCAGATAAATGCATGGACCTAGAAGTCCAATCATGGCTTCAGGCCCAAAATGTTGACTCAAATAAGCAGCAGTGAGTAGGAAGATATCGAACACCTGCGCGAATCTTGATTGAACCTTCAAAGAATCTGACCTGTAGTCTTTCCATTGGATAAAGTACCAGTGCTTCGAGTTCAAAAGATTGCATTCACCACTGCGAAACGAGATCTTCTGGATTCAGGACATCTACAACAGAAGGTGCAGCATAAGAAGCACCATCTCTCACTTCTTGAACCGCGTGACTCACGAGGTTCCTGACTTCTTCTGGTACTTCACCGAATTCTTTGTCCATGACATCACCTCATTTGAGTACGTTTTGGGAGGTGCAAATGTTCCACTCCTGAAACATGTGCAAGCAGGCAATTTTGCCAGCCGGAAAGGTGATACTATCATTTGTCTTGAACAAATTCTCCATTTGCCTATAGGTCGTTGAATCAAGCTACAAGTTCTCCGTCACAACTCGACTCAAAGTCACTTGGGATGCCATGAAATCACCTCTCTGAGAAACAAATACGGTGTATATATAACTTTCCAAGTGTTTGCCAACCGCTTTAAGTGTGCACTACACTCACATTTCAAATATTTGGAAGCAAATCATTGCAAGATGTAAGAATCAAAAGACCCCGTGACCCTCTTTTAAAGAGAAAAAAAACATCTGGCCCATGGATTCCAAATCACAAATTTCTTGTAGGCGATCTTGGATCTGGCTTTTGGTCTTGGTCCTGGCTGTTTCATGCTCACAATGTGAAGCATTTCGACACAAAAACAAAAACGTGATAAAACATGGAAAAATCTAGAATTTCTGAAAGTTCATGAGAGCTCTGACTCCCTTCACACTCTCATCTTCGCACGAACAACCTCACTGTCTGGTTAGACTATTGGGCTAGACTACAAGGAGCACAGGCTAGAATCAGTACGCCTCTTTCAATCGGCTGGAATCTGTGGCTAAATGTGCACTGTGTACTCCAGTGTTCGAGGAACAGTAGCGGACCTCCCAGACCAGACTTAAATTGTCCCTTGCTGGATGAGATCTTGTCTATGACATGTTCAAATTTCAACTAAGCATCGTTCACAAGAGTATGTTGAATTCTCGCAATTGGCAGTGTTAGATGGAACTGATGTTGCCAGCATGGAAAGCGTACAAACATCCAGACACTATCAAACATGCCCATTAGTCTGGAACTTTCAATGAAGCTGCTGTTGTACCACAAGAAAAGCGCTGGACTTATACTTGTATTGTCTTCCCTTGGACCCCAAAACCATGAAAAATGAAGGTTTTACACTCCCAAAATATGGGTTATAACCCCTAAAAATGAAGGTTGTGAGTTCCCTAGGTTTCTGCTAGGACTTTTGCTCCTCTGTTCAAGGACCTTCTTCTTCACCGCTTCATTTGCAGCCTCACCTCAGGTTCTGTTGCAGTTGGGCAGGTTGAGCAAGGAAATATGAGGGACTCCCTTGGGTGAATATGTGTTTAAACAAACGACATATCAAAAAAATCTAACATCTAAAGGGAGATGATGAGACACATGGTCATACAAAAGACCCACAAATTCTATGCTTCGCATTGTATGCCATGATCTCTCAACCTATGTCTGAATCATGGATCTAGAGACCATTGCACTAGTCTGGTAGGTAGTTAATGTCTTGCCAAGTAAGTGACGGATCTAATACAGCAACCACTCAAATCCAACATCACAGAGCTACTGAAATCCGAACCACCCAAGCCCCAACATCATTTTTAGTCGTGGTTTCAACCCCTTTGAAAAATATTAGCAAAATTGAATCATTCCCCTAAGTAGGGGAAAAACCAACTAGATTCCCAGAATTTCCCACCACTTCTCATCCTTTCCACCACCCAAGTAACATCTCTCAATGAGTTGTTGACGCTCCTGTTCCAGTTCTTGGCCTAGTTCCATGCCCATGATTCGAGTCACCTGTCAAGATGCGCCAGATGTTGCAAAGTATATACAAGGAATTGGTCCCTCAGGAAAGAAAACACAAAAAGGGCAATATCAAGAATCAAAAAAGATTGAAAACATATATCCATGCAGGTATGTACTTGCTGGTTCTGTGAATGAACCGGCTTTGTTTACGTAAAAACAGAGTGCAAACACATCGACCGAGACGCAATCATACATAATAGATCCAATAACACTTGTCAGATGCAACAGAGTTGTTGTGATGCAGATTTGGTTGTTTTACAAAGATGAAAATCATGATAACACATGTACGTATATGTAGTATGCAAATGATGGGTGTATGTCTATATATACATATATATTTGGAGACAAGCAGTGCAGAAGCATTGCACACACACACAGAAAACCTATAGTCACAGTCAGGAACATGCTACGTAAGATAAATGTGTTTAATGTGTATATATATAAATATGCGTAATTATAATAATGTACCTGTACTATATATATTTACGTAATCATAACCAATTGTCAAGTGATGGTTCATGTTGATGGGTTTCAATCCATGGAAGTGATTAGAAAAGAAATATTGGGACGATACTTAGAATGGCAAACCACCAACCCCACTCATCAACTAGCCATTGGCTACATCTAATTTGTATATGCTGTATAAGACTATATAGCTATCTATATCTATAGATAGTTATAGTTACATACTGAAACAATATGATATTTTTTATTACAGTATATAATCTACAAGGGTTATTTACCAGATGATTCAAAGTGACCTTTTTATCCCTTAGTTGGAGGTCATTTAGCCTTTGAAAGGGTCACCTGATCATCCCAAAAAGGTCACAAAGAATTGCCAGGTAGTTCAAGTTTGTGTATTATATTATTGTATTATACAACACCCACGTCCATACTTTATTTTATTGGGTACCCACACCCAATTCCATATTTTATCTTCATTCGCAACAAGTCCGCTGAAGATCTGGAAATCCGAATTGGCCGATTGACTATACAAACAGTTGCCAAACGTGGTCCTTGAATACATCTCTGCAAGACAGCTCCAAAATCTTGTCAACATAGAACACGCTACTTACTTGCTTGACTTGCTTGACACTGCTTTTACATGCATGACTTAATCTCCCTTGAGCATGTCTCTTCAGTACATTTTCTGTATGTCTCTTCAACACACCTCTCTTGACAGTCAACTCTGACTCCAAGTTGCAGATGCCAAGGGAGCAACGAAATGCTCTTCAGAGATCTCATTGTACGCCTCTGCGTTTTGCAAATCTTAGGCTACTGTACACTCCCAAAAACTAACATAGCACCTGGCAGGAGGCCTTCCCAAAAGGAAACTCATCTTCCAATCCCAGTGTTTCAGGTGCTATGTTAGTTTCCGGGAGGGTATGATTCGAAGAATCTTGCCTGTCAGACAGCTCAGGCTCATTCTTCGCATGAGGGTCCATGAAAAACGGAGTTTATAACTGTACCAACTTGTTGCGAATCTTCGCAGCTAATCCTAATTTATCGGGCTTGCATCACATGTCTTCCGAGTGAAAACAAATCACTCAAAAAAGCTTGAAAATCAATAAACATCATTTTGAAGTTGTTTAAAGGGGTGATATAAAAACCCTCCAAAGGAACCTTCATGGCAAACCCTGTAATTTAGGAGATTTTGCAATGAACTTCCAGAAAATACAAGTAGATAGATGCAACTAAATTGCTTTATATAATTCATTTGGTTGCTTTATCCTCGTGCTTTCGGTGGAATGGTGCCTTCCATGTTGAGGGAACATGTAGTATGAGTGTATAGGGATTCTGATTGCAAGACTCACTATCCAAAGCAAAGACTTGGCTGTGGAGAATCCTTTGCATCTTCACTGATTCACGGGCAAGCTCTTGGTTTTTCGTGGGGTTAAACGTGGAATCCCAAAGATCCATAGCCGCCCATTGAATCCATCACCGTTACCGGTTCTTGTGCCTTTGCCAAGTGCTGGGCTGTGAAAGCAGTCTGAGATGTGCGAACCACCATCCTAGTTGTTCAAAAGAGGAGACTCAAGGCAAATTGGCAAGGAGTGACTCGGATGTATGGTTTTCAACAGCTTGTGCTTGAACAAATGCCTTGGTGAGTAATCGAAAGTATTCGTTTGACCTGAGGAACACAATTTGAAAGCAAAAACGGGCAATGAACAAGATCCCAAGTTGCGAACAACTTCTGTACGGTTCGGCAATAATTCGGCAACACAAACGAAGTATGTAGCATGTGTGTGTGCTTGTGCTCCTGCGTATGCTTATGCTAATTGAAGAACCGGTGGCATGACTTGTGCAACCGTCGAGAAGTCACCCAATGACACTGCCACTGAGATTCTGATAGATCTGGTCACGAAGACACCTGAAAGAAAGGTTTGCCAGAGTGACCGCATCTCAAGCAGAACCAAGTTTCTACGTGTCTCAGAAATGTTGGGGAGATCCTCATATCTTTGACGTAAATTTGGAAATAGGACAGGGAAAAAAAAACACATCTTTTGGGTGCCCAATTACAGGCAACATCTGTTTTGCGGCAGAGTTCAAAAATCTCCCAGTTCCAGTGCTTTTTTCTTCCCTGACCCAGAAAAGTCTAGCTTGTACCTTGGAAGTTGAAGTCTCCCAAAAAGTGACTAAAAAAGGGCGAAAGAACAACCGTAAATCCAAACTCATGCAAAGAAGGGCCTCTCTGAATTACCCTCCAGTAAACTAACATGGCAATGGAAAATCCCCATTTTCAATAGGGAATACATCTTCAACTGGTCCATTTTCCTTTGCCATGTTAGTTTACCGGAGGGTAGCAACCCCCGTGAAATTGCACCGAATTTCATTGCTTCTAGCTGGTAACTGATGCGCGGAAAAAATATGTCTATACATCTATCATCTATGTCATATAAAGGCAACTGATTATCTGTCACACGTTGCCAGCGCAAATCAAAAGGATCTGAGATATTACTGTGATACATAACTGCACGGATTACATTCAACCAACATAGCCCCTCCCAGGAAGGGTTTCTTGCGGAAGCATCCTGGGGAAGCTCATCCCCCCCTCATCCCTGCGCCCACCTAGTGAAGGGATCTCCTTGTTGGATATCCAAACTCACCTGCGACGCCTTTCCCACAAAGTCTTGGATCTGCTTGCTGCAGCAATACCTGAGTTGAAAGCTAAGGACCTTTTTGGAAGTGTGAGGAGATTCTGTGAGGCCTGACATCAACTGGTATGGGCTCTTTCAACTTCGAAGTATTTCTGCTCTGATGTTGAAAACCAATCGAAATTGCGTAGCAAGAACGCCAAAAGATACAAGAGCAGAATCTTACCTCTCATCAGATCAGATTGTGTCGAATCATGGATTATACTCACCAAGTCATCACCTTTTGAGGAATATGCATCCTGAGAGTCACAGGACAATGTAGTTGTCTGGTCATGAAAATCCTGAAAGAAGAGATTTTCCATCTAAAGGTTTCGCTTCATTTGGGACCAAGTCATCTGAAGCATGTGTTGCTTTCAGTTTCTCACCATACACAAGACCTTGACCATGACATCCCATGACAGTTATCCGAAGCCTCAACAAAATCGTGCCCAGAAACTGGGTGAGTTGGTTGATATACATGAAAAGTTGTACCAAACGGGACCACGCTTCCTGACAAGCGCCAAATTGCCTGACAGGCAGGCAGCGAGAGTGCTGAATTGTTCCTAATCATGACACAACTGGAGTCGATGTGATGGTGTTTTACAACAATCGTCCATGTGACCCATCTCACCTAGTACAGGATTTCGTCAAACAACAATCTTACCGAACTGATACAATCCAGCCAGCAGCAGCCGTGTTTCACCACTGCAAGCTACTACTGACAGAAGTAAAGTAGCTTTGAGTTATCAAAAATGTCGTGCTTCATAAGGCGTTATATAGAACTATATCTGATGTTTGTAGTAGTATACGTATCAAGAGAAGTAAATATCATGAAGCACTTAGAGCTCTTAAAACGACACTCCTGCAGCAACAATTTCTTACAAACACTAGAATACTACATCAGGGAAAGCGTCTGAAAGCTCAGTCAAAAGCTGTTTCCAACGTGAAGCCGCACCATTCATCATCATTATTTCACCGAGCTGATAGAAGGGCATTTTTGGGAGAGATCCCTTTCACTCTAGAATCTCCAACGTCTTGCCTTGGAACAGACCCTAAAAACTGGAAGCCTGAAAAAAAAAAGCGCATCCTGAATATGAAGCAAAATCACCAAGCCAACCAAACAACCTAGCAACAGACCTGATGGCTTGCTTCAAAATCTCAATCACTTCGTCCACTTTCAAGTCCTCCCAGTTGTGGACAACCGTTAAACCAACCCTCCAATTCGTCACCCTTTGGAAGGTGACTTGGTAAGAATTCTTATGTACCACCCTTTTTTCTACGCAAGGCATACATAAAGCTGTGTTGAATCAATGTTGAAGCAGTGTTGCCAAGTCAGATGGAAACGTTCTACAAGTTCTTCTGAGCGACCTTTTTGGGATAGATGTTGGTGCGTTTTTTTGGAATAAATGTTTGGTCATTTGGAAGAAGCTGGAACGACAAGCTGGGGATTTTCAGGCCATTGAATCAGTCTAGTCAGGCAGGTGAAAGTATACATAGTATATACATAGTATAGTTACGAGGTGCTGCGCAAGTGATATAAAAGGACTATACATTATTTATGTATACAATTGCCACCTACTCCCAAAATCAATATCTTCCCCTAATTCAGCACCCCTTACCTTTAGACCGGCTGAAAGGCAATGTTGGCACACACCAAACTCGTAACTTCAATTCAAAGTGGTATAGTATGTGCTTATACTCTCAACACATCTTCGGACAACTTCTTTTCAAGTTGAGAAACTTGAATAGTCAAAACTCGTGGCTGGGGCCATCTCAAGGTTGTTTGGAAAAAATGGTAGTCACAAGTGCATGTCCGCCCAAGGTGGAACGAGACAGAAGATAGCAACCCGTGGAAGTGGAAAGATTGCCAAAGTTGAATATCTTAAATGAATCTAATGCGTATGTTTCATGATCAACAAAAGAGTGATCTAGCTGAATCTATAGCCGTTCAATTCCGAATACTGCACATCTGCATCTATATATATATATATATCTATCTATCTTGTACATATACTGTACTCGTATATTAACATATTTTGCAAATGCACATAGTATACACTGTAGACCGTAGATACAGAAAGATTAAAAATACGTACATAAACATCCGATTCCAATTGATTTCTAGTGAAATCATGTCAAATTTAAAGGGACTTTGTCTACTGTACGAGTCCTATCCACAAGTCAGTGCCATCATCGAATTCAGTGGGCCTTCTTTCCCACGTGTTCCCTGCACAAAAAATCCGACCCATCAGGTGCCACAGCTCCCCCATTTTTTCTCCTCGATCTTCACGCGCGCCATCTTTTGATTGTTTGCCAGCAGCTTCTCATTCAATTCTTCGAGGCGTCGGAATTCCTCTCGGAAACAAGTCACAGAAAGGAAGAGTAACACTTTCCAGAAAGGGAGAAGAATAGAAAGAAAGAGAAATAGTAAGGAAGAGAAAGAGAAAGAAAAACTAATAAAGGAAAACTCAGAGAAAGGAAGACCAATGGAAAAGAACAGTCACAGAAAGGAATAGTAGCACAAAGAATAGAGCCAGTGTTCTCTCATGAAGGACAGGGCTTGGACATTGAAATCTCTGGCATTTGGTTTTCTGATTGCATTTGCTTTCGCAGTTGTGTCACTTCACTATAGCTTGCTCCGCTTGCTTATGTACAAGATTGTCTTTCCAATGTCATGTCTTGTTCATTCCTCAGATTCGGTTCAGCTTCAGTCTGTTCATCCCCAGTTTCATGCTTTCAGGTCCACCAATTGTATCCACATCCTTTGCCCGTCCTTGTCACGTTTGCGGTTGGCTTCCAAAAGCAACTGTTTGGCTGTTTCAGCCTGCACCCTGTGGCACCACAGAGACATGGACGGACTTGAAGCTGGATTCCCAAAGGTCGCTCAATGTGTCACAACCCCACAACCTATTAGGTTATACCAAAAATGGTTTCATTTCCCTTCCCGTCGACTGTTCACCACCCACATCGATAAAATCAAGAGGTTCAACATCCTTCAACTATCATGTCCGAAAAGTGCTGCATCAATGCTAGTCTGTTCTCCATCTTGCAGCACACAATCGGGGTGTGGCTTGGGTGACGAGTGATGTGCATATGAGCTGCAAACATAAATACCTTTTTGGGGAATTTGCCATGACTAACGTCGGGGCATTCCCTTATCCGTCATGAAGGATTTGGGATAGATATCCACATCAAACCAGTATCATTATCATAAGACTTACAAGGTGGCAAGATTTGAAGGGCTATGTGTTCAGGCACCTACAGATGTGGTTTATTGCCTATAAGTCCAAAATGCTGTAAGGCAACTCCGAAGATGCTGAATATATGTTCAGAGGGTATCGGTTTGCGTTGACTGGGGTATTAGTGGATCCTCTCCATAAAACTTAAAAGACATCCTCGATACATCTAAAAAGCTAGGTTGCACCACCCTAGGTCTCAAAGGCATCCAACAGGCACGCAGGAGCACATATCGAACATTTGAACAGGGACCCCTGAACCACAGCACCAACTGTTTTGTCTGAAACTGATGCCCTCTCATGGTGTAAGAACATGGATTAGAGTGATTAGAGGGTATGCGTGTTGGATGGTGCCCACTCCTTACTAATTTTTTTCCACCAGCTTTGTCGGCTACTCATACTAGCAAACAAACACAGGCTACATAGTCCTTTCAAGTCCAAACAGCCTACTCAATTGAATAGGCCGGTCACGAGGTGGGACATGCCAAAATGGGACATTTTAGATAATTACTCCCAACTCCAGATTCCAACCACCAGTATTTCAAGCTCTCATCCACTGACTCCACCAGCCATGGTACTTCCACAGGCCAACCATCCTGTCCCCAATGCCAGAACCACATGCACTGGTGGGTTGTTGAAAAATCTGCGCAGGCGGCAAGACATTCCCCTGCAAAATAGATGCTTTCTTCACCTCAGCATGAACTAAGATCACGTCTCACTACCAATCTCTGAAACGACTGTTGAGAGTCTTGTGTGTCTTGCCGTGTTGCAGTTTGTTACTAAAGAAAGACATATCATTCACAGAAATCCGTAATTAATGGCCATCATCATCCCAAAGAAGCAACAATAAAATGCTATTCGCACCATAGAGGTCGCCCCAACGTTTGGTTTAGGACTGTTGTCCAACCCTGGAGTCTTTTGGATTTGGGTTGGGAGCCTTGTTTTTGGGTTGTTTTGCAAGAGCCAACAGCAGGATTACAGGGGCATTCAAGAACCTGGGCAATTTTTCAATTCAAAATAAGGGATCTATATACCGTAACAGCTCACCAGCCAAAAATTCGAAACATAGAAATCACGATTCACAAGATCAAAGCCGAGACATACAAAACAATTTTTGGAAACCTTAGACGCCCCCTGCTGAAACTTTAACTTTTGCTTGAGTCCTACATAAAATCAATCCTACTCAATTGGGAAAAACGGTAGGGCAAAGGTACCTTCGGATCCTAAGAAAATACCACAAGTTGGCCAAAACCTTTATTACTCCAAGTTGACATTGGAGAGATAACACCTGGACCTTGCCCCCTGCCAATCACTTTATCCTATCCCATACCGCAAATTATCTACTGATCGTTTTCACAGGCTTTCTCAGGATGGAATTCTTAAATTCCTTAGAAGAAAGGCATACAGTAGTTAAAACCCGTATCCAAATCAACCAACTAGCTTGCTTTTTCGTGGCAGTGCATTTTTTGCCTTGCCAACCATCAGCCCTTTAAAATGGTCAACTTCAGGACCTTGACTTGTTCAACTTCAATGTTAGGAAAACAACACTCCCTGAAACAGGCATATCCAAGGGATGTTGAATCCCCAAGTGAAGAAAAACATGCAGCTAGGCGAACCCTTGAAATTAAGCTGAAGGGGGTTGGACCCCCTTATTAATCATGCGGGGCTCAAGACCTCCCATTTTGTGCTGGAAATCTCAAGGGAAGATATTCAGCTTTAGAACCTCAAGTTCCTGCGTCTTCCGAAGAATGCCATCTGCTCGACTCGAAAGCTCCGCACACATCCGACGATCGCCTTCTTGCAAGGCCATTCCTGCCTGAAACAAATCTTGCAACATGACTTCACAAAAAAGGGATTGTTTCAATGAAAATCAGCCAAAGGTTCAACCAAATGGATGCAAAAACAATAATTATACTGTATAATCTAACATGTGTATATATTGAAATGAATGTCAATGACACACAAAAATCCAAACGACCCAAACCACGTTGATTTCCAAAAGTCTTTGGCTCACCTCATACTTCCCCAGCCCATTTCAGAAGATCTTCCCCTCATCCCTGGCTCCGTTCATCGCTCCTCCAAAAAAAAAGATGCATAACAAAACCCTAATTCTTCCCCCTTGAATCCAAACCCAAATTGATAAATTGGTTAATCCATGATTATAGCCCATAGCATCCATGTGTGGTATATTTACCTACATTTACCATAAAAATCAACCATTCATGTAGGTAAATATGGGTAGGGTAAATTTACCATCGCTCCCTTCAGGTGAATCAGATTTACCTGAAATCCAAAACATGGACGGTTCATGTGCCCAGGCTTCTGGTGGCCACCGGCTACTTTCTTGCGTG
Organism: Breviolum minutum Mf 1.05b.01; assembly: GCA_000507305.1. NCBI lineage: Eukaryota > Dinophyceae > Suessiales > Symbiodiniaceae > Breviolum > Breviolum minutum. The sequence continues at coordinate 13,175 of DF243836.1, read as the reverse complement.
CCAAGAGTTGCTATGAACTGTAGGCATCATAAAAAAAAAACACATCTCAAAACCTATACCAATTACGGCTTGAATCATTAGACAATTCAAAATCATTCAAGTAAAGCTCTGCAAACAACAAACAGAAGACCAAAACACAAAAAAAAAGAAAAACGGGTTGGTGGTTTCAACCCATTTGAAAAATATGCTCGTCAAATTGGACATCTTCCCCAGTGAAACCACCACTCAGAAAACAACTATCCCCGCACCGAGCTACTCGTTTCATGGGCTCCAAGAGCTGCCATATAAGGCTGGCGGCATCTTTCGCCAAGCCTGAGTCTGTTGCCTTGTGCGGCTGGCATGGCGTTGGCTGGATGAATCTCAGGAGCCAGCAAGTGGGAGGAACTTCTCGGGTAAAATATTGGTCATATTTCAACATGTTTCATATTTTTGGTTAGATGTCCCCAAGGTGGTTTTTTGGTGAGGTAGGGTAGGAGCTCAAGGTTGAAGACTAAATCACCCTCAAAATTTCCGCAAAAAGTGAGAAAACCTTCTAAGATTCACATGGTGCATCGTTTTCAATAGATTCTCAGATATGTAGATACTGTATAGATATGTATTTGACGGGTGCAAATCTCATCCTGCGGTACATGATCCCTCCCACCCCTCTTGATCTGCCGCACCTTTTCTGCCTTCGATAAGGTACCTTAGAGGATCCAAATTGGGCAGAACCATCACCAGTTGGGGTGGCAAGAGTAACGGCCAACTGGAGAAGGTGAAGGAAATTGCAAAATATGGAAGTTTTAACCTCGAATTCTTCTCCATGTCAATAAAGAAACATAGGAATTCTCGAGTTTGGGAGGGTTCCGGAAACCATCTGTTCAATCCCTTATCCTTGGAATTTCTGCTATATATCAAGTGGTCCTTATTTCTTGGCCTCTTCCTCAACTTCAAAATCCTATGGCCGATCCCATCCCTGACAATCCAGTTCAGTGGGGATCATTTCAGCCATCTGCAACTGGTTGTTGGCTTCCAGCTTTATAATGTTCAAGCCTTCATTCCGAACGGATTCCGCACAGCTAGGTGACTTTCCAAAATCCAAGTGCTCAAAAGAGTAAAAACTAAATGAAGATCAACATCCAGGATACTATTGAGTACTCCTTCAAAGACTTTCAGCTGCTTGGCCATGTTCTGTCCATCTTCTTTTGTGATCGATTCAGCGGAACCTCCCTTCAAGGCATGAACCAATGCTTTTGCTGCTCCCATTACCAAATCAATCTGGGGAGCAAATTCTCGATTCGCAGCAGCAGCTATAGTTGCTACCACATCAATGGCAGCAGATGGTATTTCTGGAAATGTTGAAACATTTGGTTGAGGTGGTGGCACTACAGGAGCTGCCACTGGAGTCACTGGAGTTGATTGAGTTGCGGCTCTTGTAGCACCAGCAATCAAGGCCGGGCCCGCACACTGCGCCAAACTTTGTAGCAGTGAACAACTAGCCTGAAGGCAGGTGCCTATTAATTTGGGAATGGATGATGGGCCAGTCAGAGATCACAAGAGATCCGAAAACAAAATCTAGGATGAACGAAACATATTCACGCTTTAGTCCTGGGGTGCCTCGTCAAAGTGAATCTGTCTTTCCATGCTGCTTCACTATATATCAAGTGATGCTAAAAGTGTCTTCCCATAGTCCCACTTGGGTGGCTACTTGAGATCTTGTTGTCTTGCATCCTGCCATCATTTGCTATCACTCATCAAATACTGATAGCCAGGAGATGTTTAGGAGATTTTTAGGAGTGGATAAAGTTCTTATTTCATCGATGTACTCCACACTGGAGAGATCAAGTGTCATCATGCACTCACATGCCTCATCATGCTTTTTCATCCTCATCCTCATCCTCATCCTCATCATCACCGTCGTCGTCGTGAAAAGTCATGAAACAGCTACTTCAATCCAATTCAAAAACATCATCACCTTCGAAAGCCTCAGATCAAAAACGTTCCAAAACTAGTTGGTGGTTTCAACCCCTTTGAAAAATATTAGTCAAATTGGATCATCTCCCCAATTTTCGGGGTGAAAATAAACAACATTTGAAACCACCACCCAGAAAACCATATACATCATGCATATGTAAATCTTTGGAGTCCTTTCCAAAATCGAGCCTCTGCAAAGGCGGCACCAATGAGATCTCTCGTTCTCGGCTTTGAAGCCATGACTTTTTGCATTTGATCTTTGGCTTCCGCTGCCTCCTGAATAGAAAAGAAGCAATTTAATAAGTTGATGGAAGTCACAACCCTGGTAATGAGTGGTATAGGTACGTTCTGAATCTACAGTATATATATGGTTCTGATTGTTATGAGCTATGATTCTTATCTATTATCATGATTCTTATGATCAGAGAGATATGCCTTAACTGTCCTAAAGACTTCTAAAGTTAGCTTCGATGCATCCAAGTGAAAAAAGTGAGGTAAGGTGAGGTGAGGTCGTTAGCAGCCTTGTCTGGACAATTCATGGACCCAAATCCATCTGTCAATCTGTAGACACTGACTTTTTCACAGTGATTCTGGGGGGATTCCTTGTGTTGAGAGGCATTTTGTTTGCGACACATAGTCCTTACAAAGATGCGAAGAGTTCAAAGTTCATGTTTTGAGATCTTGACTTTTTGTAGCTTAGTTCACGAATGTTAATAAATGCTTGCTCCTTATCAACCTTGACCATCTCTGTTTGCAAGTGTTGCTTCTTCTCTTCCAAGATCTTTGAAGCATCCGCCGCCAGCTGCTTTTGGAGCAATAGCTCCTGAAAAGCTTTACTAGTTTGTGGTTTCAACCTTTTTTTTTCCTTTCCAAGCGGTTGGGAGATCCATCTCTCGCGCCATGCAGAACTGAACAGAATGAATTCAATTACGAGCAAAATCGGGTCCCATGCTTTGACCAGACACCTCTTGTGCCTGGAGCATTGTACCAACATGGTCCCCGAACTCAGGGTCGAGATCACTTCGGGTTCCGTCAACACACAAAGGATCAATCTGACCAAGAATGCTGTCAATGATGGCAGCATTCAATCTGCTAGGATAAGCCTTCCCTTGAGCAGTAAGCCAACTGCCATCAGCACCCTTCCCGCGAAGGTGGATCCACGCACTGGCCTTTGCCTGCGGGTCCTGCCATTTTCGGAGAACTGATGCAAACTTCTCAAGGTGGCAGACCAAAAATGTGGTCGGCTTGGCCGACACTGCACCGTAGAGCCCTTGCACTACAAGGTGCTTTGCTGCACGAGGCAGCTGGGCAATCATCATGAGCTCCACCGTCTTCCAGATACTTGGTGCTTCCTGCCGATGCACTGATGCGGCCGGGTGCTCCATGACCACCATTGTGCCAACACGGTATGCAGCAAGCAGGATCAGCAACCAACTCTGCATGAGGTCATTCGCCACCAAGACCTGCCTTTGGTACTTGACCGCATTCACTGCTTTGCCCCATGGCTCTTCAAGAGATCGAACCGGGGGCGGGCCGTGCTCCCCTGGTGCAACTTCTTGGAACCGTGCTGCACTGTAAGTCTCACACGGCGGTGCACCGATTACCGCAAAGAAATAGCCACCAGCCACATAGCGTTGCCATAACTTCCTAGCCGATGGGTCTCGCATGTCGCAAAGTCGTGCGTCGTAGATGACATCGATGGTGATGACTTCGACTTGAAAATTGCGCTGCTGTCCCAAAGTTTTTGCCCAAAATACCATATCACCGTCTCGTCTGTGACCAGAGTACACATACAAGATATACGCAACGGCACCACATCCTTTTGGTTGGCGTGGTATCCAGGGGGGAGATGATGGCATAGCCCAGAAATCCGAAATCCACGTAGGCGGCTTGTTGGGTAGCGAGGCCTTGGAGGTAGGTTGTCGGCAAAGTACTGCACGTTGAGGCTCTTTCCAGCGGTGAGGAGCACGTTGAAGAACAAAATGTCGACTCAACAAACATTCAATCCAACCATATGCTTCCAGATACGCATCACACTCAATGTCCTGTACCACAACGTCTTGCAAATGATTGCTGTATGCTGCAATTGTTGCAAACGCTGCTGGATCATCAAGTTCTGGCCATTCAGGGGCAGTCGTTCGTTGAGACTGCCAACTTTGCACAAACTCATCGATGCGGGCAAATAGGGTTGGATTTACCCTTGGTGGATCTTCTGATGGTTCAACCCCGAGTTCCGATTCTGAGGGTTGATTCCTGGAAGACTCATCCACAGCAAAATCACCAGAGGGAGGAAACAGCTTGGTAGGTGCTGCCGCTTGCCATTGCTGCAGAGTGGGAAGTTTTGGCCCATACCCTTGCATAGCTGGGATTCGATGCGAGGCCTTGACATCAATGTTAGGCCGAAAAGCCACCAAGTTGCTAGCATCCATTGGCCACCAAACTTGCTGCAGATGTGAGAGGCATTTCCCTTTAGGATACTGCAGATGCTGTCGAAGACGTTGCACTGTGTGGAAATCTTTCAGACAGCACCCACAACTTGATGAGTCCATGAAACACCTTGCTGCTGCATGAGCTTGATGTTGCTTGTAGCGATGGACCGAAAGTGCCTTGGCCGTGAAAAAGACACGTTGACAATCCTCGCACTTCCACTGCGGGTCTCCTTCATTTACTGCATCGTCCGAAACTTCAGGAAACTCACAACCAATGTCCTCCATACCGGCACGAAATTGCATGCGCCATACTTGATATCTTGCGACATTGTGGCGATAGATAGTGTCGGCCTCCAAAGCACGCCGAACCATGGCCGTCCAATCCTTCACATCTTGCATCTTAAGCTGCCATGCATTGAAATCCAGATGAGGCGGATTGAGATGGTGTAGGTTAGTGACCCTTTCTTGCATCCAAGCCATATCATCTTGTAGACGCGCCACCCATGAGCTATCTTCCAAATGTGTAGCTTGGTGCAGGAGGTCCACCAAAACACTCGGAGCACGAAGGTAAAGCCGTGATGCATATCTCAACCGTGCTGAGCGGAGCACTGAAGTTATGTCAGGAACCATGAGCTGGGCTCTGACTGCATCATCTGTTGTATGAAGTCCTTCTGCAAAGTTTTCACAGTTCAAGATAATCCTTGCCACCTTGAAGAGGAATTGCTGGACTTTCTGTGATTGGGCGATTGTTAGCACTGGCCAAATTTCGGCCCCGAAAAAAAGCCGTGACTGAATCAAGGCCTTGCTGAGCCCCCATCGAACTTGTGGCGTAAGCGCCTTGTTCTTTAAGACCAATTTTCTGCTGTCGGCAAGTGCTTCACGAGCTCTTGCAAGCCTGTAATTGAGCTCAACATCAAAGGCCATGTTGGCTGAGTGCTTGATCCCCAGGTGGGTATACTTGGTAGCTATGGGCAACTTGACGGATTCCCACAAACCATCACCTAAGGAAATTTTTCCCTCTTGATGTAGCTGTTTTCGGATGTTGTCGGAGTTTCGCCCATGAAAGCGAAACAAAACTTCCGTCTTGCCGTGCTCATAGTTGAGGTCCAATCCAACTGCCCTGCATTGTTGGTGCATCATCTTGACTGCTTCCGTGGCAAGAGGAACCAAATCAGAGGCACTTTCTGTCTCCAAATAGATGGCAACGTCATCCACCCATGTGATGGCTGGCACAACGATGTCGCCATGCGGTGTAGCAATGCGGGGGAGCAGAGGAGCCGCAGTGCGCATGAACCTTTCTAGGATTTGCTTCATGATGCAAGTAAAGGCCAAATCCGCAACTGGATCCCCCGGCCTGGTTCCTCGTACACTCTGAAGGACATTCTGAGGTTTTTGTCCCGTGGTTAGGACCGTGCACCAAGTCTGTGAAAAAAGTTCCTGAATGACCTTCTGCAAGGATGGCGTCACCTCAAGGTTGTCCAGGGCTGATTGCTGCACCAGTGTTGTCAAGACTACATCTTCATCTTCTGGATCATCACCATAGCCCAAACTGTCTGCAACAACAGTTGATCGCTGTGCCCGGTAAAAGGCAGACTTGAGATCGAAGAACAGAACTGCGCTGGACTTCTTTTGCAGATTGGCTTGACTCCTCAGCGTCTGAAGAAAATGGCAGCAAAGTGCACGCTCATATGGGGAAGTCCCCCAATTTGAGCGTGGCAAAAGTCGATGTTGGACTTGTTGTACCAATCTCGAACGCACAATCTTGTGGAAGACTTTGGGCACCACATTTCCTAGGAGGATTGCTCGAAAACTGCCTGGCCGATCAACTGCACCCTTGCCCTTGTAGAGCGGATAATATTGGCCTCCTTTCCACGTAGCTGGTTGTTGGTAAAACCTGAAGAAACTCAAAAGTGCGGGATAAAGGAGTTCAGCAGCTTGAGCTGGCGCCGCACGTAGAAGCTCCGCAGGAATACATCCAACAAAGGCCTTCTGGTTATTCAAAGTGCGGATAGCATCTTCGAGTTCGAAGACTGATGGCAATTGGTCTAACGGCATTTCTGATCGAATAGCTTCATGCAGCGCTTTAGGACTGCGCTGCAAAATCTGGCTTTGAAGCTGCTCCATTGTAATTGCCTTGGCCTCCTCAATGTCAGCAAAATGCTTTGTGAATTGTTGATGCGCATCTGCCATAGGTAAAGGCTTTTTGCGACGATTGCGGTACTTCGGAAGCGATTTTTTGAGGAGCTTCCAGAGTTGCGTACCTTTCGCCTCGTGCAACTCATCATGGGCAATTCTGGCTTGCTCTTCCAAGTAGTGGTTCTCATCTGCCTTCATCAGGCGAATCCTCTCACTTCTGGCTCGATGCAGGTTCCTCATGGCAGTGGCAACGGCATGATCGTGCTGCTTTTGCCAATGAGCAAAGCTTGATCTATTAGAGCCATTTCTCCAAGAAAGGAAGATTTCTCGCAGAACACCCTTTCGCCACGAGGTCCTCAATGAGCGAAGCTGGTGCCTTGCCTAGACGTGCTTATCGTGGGGTTTTCTTACTGATGGGAGATGGGGGGGTTTTCTTGTAGGTAAGGTTTTTTCTAAGTTTTTTCCACCGTGTTGCCTCAGGAAAGGTTTCGATTTTTGTGCTTCCCTGCTTTTTAACACATGTTGCCATTTCTGGAATCTTGAGCTGACATGGGCCCAAGCACTTCGGGAAAGGGCTGCCACCATTTTGACAATATGCCTGGACCTCAAATATGTCCTGCATGTGGACAATGGATTTGTCATGCATGCACGCATGGTCAGACATGCATCATGCATTTTCATTCATCACGCATGTCATGAATCATGCATCACGCATGTCACGCATCATGCATATCATGTCATGAACTGCAGCTGGTTTTGCTCAATGGAAGATGCGCCTGAGAAGCAACTTCGAGAGCACGATGAGGTGTGTGTAACACCGTTTGTTGCTTTTGTTTATTCATGGGTTTGCTTACTCATCCAGGACCACAAGCTGAAGAGGAAGCAGCAGACACCCTTGGAGGTTTGGCAGGGGATTGACCTTTTTTAGCAATGATTTTTTTTCCTGATCCATTCGTGGCTTGCCCCCTGCCCAGACTGGAGCCAAGCCAAAGAAGATCGGTAGAGGACCACGTGACTTGGAAGAGACTGAAGCACTTGGAGCGCAGTCATCCAAGTACCCAGGTCCTGCACATCGCCCTGGTTTCTTCAAGGTTGGTCCTGTACGGATTGCTGAGCTGCAGCAGGCCCCATCTTCAGATGAATCTACATCTGAAGAGCTCTACGACATGTCCACGGCAGAAGGAGTACACCAAGAAGGAGATGGGAAATGGACCCTGGAAGGCACGCTTGTGCAACCATCTTTCGCCCACATTTGCAACAGCAAACTGCCACGAGGCATTGCCGATTGGACCAAAAGTACCTCGACGAGTTGACTGCGGCCTTTCAGACCTTAAGTTCAAGGTCTAACTGTTCCTTTCAAAGTCTGTTGTTGTTTTTTTCCAAATTTGTTTTCTTGGCCCTGCAGGGAATAGATTTCAAGGCCATTGACCTGTGGATTGATGCCTGGACCTCAGCTTCCTTTTGTTTCAGGCTGAAAAACATTTTTTCTCATCATTGGATCATGCATAGATTCTTACATGTATGTTTCTTTCTTTTCCTGCATGCATAGATCATGCATGCAATCATCCTTTTAGATTGGCCATGTAACAATGTCACAATTTGACTGTTGCATTATGAGGCCGACCTCTGGAGCCTCATCTGCTATTTGACAAGCAGCGCTGGCTTTCAACCCTCTCAACAATAGGAGAAACCTTTGTGGTCTGCCATAAAAACTGTGCAGGCCAATTTAGACAAACATGTTTCGCAGTAGGGGCCAAAAAACACGATTTTTCGTGCTGCAAAATCTTGCGCCGCAATGACCCGAGAAAAAGCCGAGAAATCGTAGTGAAAACCCCCCACCTCGCAAAGAAAACCCCAAGAAATTTCTTGGGTAATTCGCGGCTTTTTCTTGGGTTTTTCTCTGGCTGCTTTTCGGTCAATTTCACGCATTTCACGCATTTTGGTTAATTTCACGCATTTCACGCATTTCACGCATTTCATAAAAACACATCTGGCAGCTTTTGAGGGTATAAGGATATCCTCTCAAACTTTTTTTGATGGTATAAGGATACCTCTCTTGCCAACAATTGTCGAGAACTCGGCTGTCTTTGAAGACAAACAAATATGTTCACCTGACTGGAAAAGCATGGCATACAACAGTGGTACTGGAGTACTTGGCTCACTTGTTTGAGCATGAACGAGTCTTGCAAATTGATGTGCATGGATGTCAAACAAGCTGTGTGGGCTGCGAACAATTTCTTTCAACTCCTCACTTCCTGCAGGAAACATGGTTTCTATTTCCTTCGTCCGAATCAGCAGAGAGAAGCAAGAGTCATGGGAGATTTCTTCCTGAAGACCTACGTTGGCCTTCACTCAAAATTCACTGGCTTTTGTCCGTTTAAACTTTTTCATTGCAGGCCGAAGCTGCATCTTCTGGCCCACATGGTGCTGGGCCTGGAAGCCAGCCCTCGAAATCCACTGGTAGATGTTGTGTGGATGGATGAAAATTTGATTGGGCAGGTTCTTCGTTTAGTAAGGAAGATTCACTGCAGAACAACACACATATCTGTGTTGTACCGCTACACTGCAGGCTCCGCTACCATCTCTGCTACCAATGATTTCTGGCTACAGTTTTCCCTTCCTGGCAGGTCTGAAAGTTGCTTTACGTGAAGCTTCCAAACTTGTTGCCCGGACCTCAGTTTATGCATACATGTTCACCTCACCATTCAGCATACACGCATGTCACGCATGTCACGCATTTCACGCATGTCACGCATTACACGCATGTCATCCACGCATGTCATGCATGCATCATGCATGTAACAAACGAAAAGAAACGAAACAGAAAAACGAAACGTAAACTTCAAAAAATGCATGCATGCATGCATGCATGCATGCATGACAAGTAATACCTTAAAAACATGCATGCATGCATGAATTGGAAAACTTTATGTTTTTTCAGTCTCGGCCTCAGCATTCCTTGTGGTTCCGATGTTTTTGCTTTATGTTGTTGATGCTTTTCGGCCCCTGAGGCTGAAATCGTGAAAGGTGGCTAGTTGCAACTTGACTTTTGCCAAAGTGCATATCACTACGTGTCAGCTTCTGTGGTGTGAAAAACTGCTTCTGTGTGGTTTGGACACATTTTGAAATATTTTGAATGCATGAATGCTTTTTCCAAGTTTTTACCATCAATTTTGCACTGGTCACCTGCACTTCTACCCCAAAGGGGGTTTTCTTGGGGGTAAAGGGTTTTCTTGCATGTAATGATTTTTCTTGGTGGTTCAGATCCATCGTGGGGTTTTCTTACAGACAAGCCTGTCTAGGTCATCAGCATTGGGCCACTGCTCTTCGCTACTCAGCGACTCCGGCCACCTGATCATATGGCGCCAACAGTACATGGTCAACCACCTAGTCCTGCGCGAACGGTTTTAACATAAAAGCACCACATTGGAGACATATAAGGCATCGGCTCTTCCGGTGCAGGCGACCTTGCAGGCTTTCTGGTTCAGATGTGATCGTTTTTGATAACGTTTCCTGCTTTGATGAACACTCTTACGTCAATGTTGAGGGCTATGCTGGGCTTCGTTCTCGGACCTAAGGGACGTTTGTCATCGAGCTACAGCAAAACGCAGCATCTGCAACTTGTTGATGGAGCCAGCAAGCGATCATGTATGCTTTGTCTTGTTTTCAGGCCACGGCTCTGGTGGGCTTTCTGCTTCCACTGGCCTTATTTTGCGTCTTTTACGAATGAGGTTTCTGAAAATCTCTTACGTTCAGAGTTACTGGGGCTGGAGCGCAGTGCTTTCGTTCAGAGGCCTATAGGTTTGCAACCGGATGTTGTTGATAGCTGTCTTGCTTGCGGCTGCGCATGTCGGAGAGCCAAGGCTTCTGCAGCTGAGGAGGCCTCGGATGCATGCAATGCTATGGTTGCTTTTTACATGACAAATCTATCTTCTAGATTTTGTTGAATTGTATAGACTGGAATTTGAGCAGATGTTTACAAGAGCTCAGGATTACTTGGTCAGAAGGCGAGTTCACGGTTAGATTGCATGCGTGTATGTGACACAGCCTAAAAACTTGGAGCTGCTTGAGACAAGACATGCATGAATGAACGAACGAATTGCTTGGAACTCGGCTTGCGCATCTCCGGGAATGCTTCCTGGAGTCTGCTTTTGGTGGAAGCTCTGTCCTGAAAACGAGAATTTCGAAAAGCAATATTTCTTGGAGAAAAATCTGAACGGAGATTTAACCTGCCGAAGTCGGACGAGTCCTGCAGGACATCTGTGACGGGAACGCCTGCGAGTGATGCCCAGCTACTTTGATTCATATGGGGCTCACAAAAGATGATATGCGTCATCTTTTTTTAACTGAATTACAAAATTCGTTTCAAAATCTGTATTTCAGAAATTCTTACATGAATGCGCTGTCGCGACAGTCATCACTTTTTGTGCTGTGAAGAGCCGCTTTGTATTCAGCGAGTTCCGCTTTTTTCTTGGCGTAGGCACGCTTCCTCTGCCGATCTCGCTCCAGCTCCAACTCTCTCTTCCTTTTGTCCTTCGAAACAGAAGGATGCTTCACATGAGTTTGGGAGTGACTGAACCTGAGAGATGCGGGCAAAATCCAATCTCTGCACAAGTCAAAGGAAAAGCGCATCCGACATGCAACTGGCCTCTGGGCGCGTGCTCTCCCTCAGCCTGGCCCTGCGCTCCTTCCTGGCTTTTGAGTGTTTTTTTTCTGGCGGCGTGCCTTCGCCTGACAAGGAGGAATGAGATCACGTCATAGTGAGGGAGACACAATTTTTTGGTTCATTGTGCACATGCCTTCGAGTCTCTGGAGCATTTTTGCTCCAGGAACTTGAGGCGCTTTGCGGCCGCCTTGTTCTGCCTCACAATGTTTCAGCTATGTAGCCGATAATCGAAGGGCAAATGGAATGTCTGACGTGTCTTTCTGAGCAACGGGCTTGTTCACTATACCTTCTGCCGTTTGACGCCCAAGGTCCAAATTTGCAACCAACTTGCGATCAGGGGCTTGTACCGTTCCACAGAAGCAGGTTCGCAGTTGAGTTGTCTGACCTCAGTGGCAGAGTGTGTCCGACGGGCGTTTCATTTGCAGGTCCCCAGGTGCAAATTGAAGGCCGGACGATTTTTTGAAGAAATCGTCCCACAGTCTCCTCTTCCACCATCGCTTGCGGCGTGGTGAAGAGGGCGAGGACTCTCCAGGCGTCTGACAGACAAAGATATATGGGTTCCACACTCGTGGACATTGTGCGGGAACTCGCAAGGATGCTTCAAAGTAAACTCAAGCTTGCATCCGTTTCAGATTTTTGCCGCTGTGTCTGAGTGTGGAACGGCGCAGGGCTGACTCGATTTCAGGCCATTCTACATTGCGAATCGGCACTGTGCCTGAGAGACAGACGGATGTCAGATGTCTCGTTTTAGGTTGCAGCTATGGCATACCAAGCCAACTTGAGGCTATCACGAGGGCCACGAGGGCCTGCAAAAGGCGTCGCAGTTGTCGGAGCAGGCCAGGGTAACAACTTGTATATTTTCTTTTGCACATGCAGCTTTGGAGACTTGATTTTCGTCCAATGATGAATGTGTCAGATGACCTAGGACAAAATGTTGTAATGCCTGCAGGCGCTGCCGCAGCTGCCACAGCAGACTCGCCTTTCAATTTCACGGTGATTGTTTGGCTGTCTACATACTAGGCAATGCAACACAGGGCAAAAAAGAAGGTTCTGGGTGAGTTATTTTTGAATGTGTTTTTTGAAAAGAAAAATACGCCTGATGGGAGTGACCTTGTAAGGAAACGTCACTATGATTTCGGCCTAGATTGCAATTTTAAGGCACCTATACCCACTGAAATTCAACATACTTGCCCAAAGTGGGGTCATTTTTTGGAGGGAGATGCATAGATACATCTTCCAAAGGGCACATATATTTTTTGGTATCTATTCGTTGAATCTCCGGGGGGTACGAATGTAATCCTACTATTTCGACAATCATCCCGGGATTTGATTAGGATCGGCCCTGGATGGAGTTCGGTCATGTGGAAGGGGTTGGGTTGGCAACCCGATCCTGAAAGGGGACGAAAAAATGAACCATGGGCCAATGAGCTACACTTACTCACCTTGGATTTGCGAAGCTTCTTCGATGCTTGGAAAAAAAGGGAAAACCAACTCATTCTCCCAAATGGGGGTGAATGATGGTGACCTTGTCATCGTAGAAAGTAAACTAGTTGGTGGTTTCAACCCATGTGAAAAATATTAGTCAAATTGGATCATTTCCCCAAATAGGGATGAAACTAAAAAGTATTTGAAACCACCACCTAGTAAACTATCACCTTTAACAATTCCTAACAAATAAGATAATGTCGGTGTACTTGTTTTGTCACCAGTTCAAGGCGATCAGTTTCAAATCCATAGGAAAACATCGATAAATGTAGGGCTCCCCGGTTGCAATGGATTGTTCTCCACGGTTTCCCACGCTTCAAATGCCCCTCCCTAAAAATTGGAGCACTCCAATAAATGTACAGATTGGGTCCCGCTAATTACTACGGGACCACAGTGGAAATGGTGAGTTGGTGAATTTTTACAAGGTGGGCCCCAACTATATAGTCTTTAATGTAGATATTGCACCCCTATAAGTAGGCTTATAAAACCGAGTTCCCCATATTCTT
>DF243835.1:0-35434 GCA_000507305.1 Breviolum minutum Mf 1.05b.01 | reverse complement strand
TGTGTACTCCGCTGCTTTCAAGGCTGTCGTTTTGACTATCTGCTACAGCTGGGGCAGCATTGTCAAACGAAAACGTGTCATTTGAACTCATCACTTAGAGTGCTAATCGTAAGCTCAGCGTGCGTATTTGCCGACGGCTAAATACGGCTGATAACCTGCGAATAGCTTTGTACCTGCTAAACTAGGTGTAAGGTGATATATTACCACAGTATGTGTTATCAAGCAATCGGTCTCAATGCAGCTCAAGTGATGGAGAGTGCAACGCAGTCGGAATCACTCTGTTTTCGGTCGCAATACACGAGTATTGAGTGAAGCTGTGAAGTCTTCACTAGGTCCGTGCAAGCTTGACCACGGTGGTCTTGAGCCAAATGCAATCGCCATATATGAAGAGGTTATGTACCGCATACTACCGCTGATACACTCTTCGCAGTATATATATATACATATGGATGCACGTTTTAGTAAGTTCCATTGATTCAAGTGCCATGACGTCCCTTTATTTTTTTCCCCAGGTGCCAAACAAAATACTGTGACCTTTGTGTCACCAAGATGGCTTCAAAGAATAAGGTTTGGGCATCCCAACCTTGGCCTTTGCACTAATTTATCTACATGCTGAGGGGGTAACCCGGAAACTTCCGGTTGACCTAATACCTAATACCAAATATTTATAATTGATTCCTATCATCGCTTATCATGCATTTCTGTATCAAAAAAAACTTGTGATCTATATTTCCCAAGAAGTTTGCACGTTCAGAACATTAAAGTAATTATTTTGAAACCGGGCCAAGCAAGGAAATGAAACCGCAGCCATATCATTTGCTGTTGTGGAAGCTGATAAAGTACCGCGCCTGAGGGCTGCGCGTTGCTTGAAACTGTACATGTCGCACGGGCCCTTGCCTGGTGGCAACGAGTAGCTTGCCAAAAAGGTAGGCTTTTCAAGTTCCTTTTCCTTTCCTTATTAAACAAAAATAGGTGCAAGTAAACAAAAAAACATCTCTATCAAATAGTATGAATACAATACATGAGGCGTACCTAAACTATATATATGTAATATACTGCACAGATCTAAACTGTATATCTATCTGTACTCCATCACTCATCATATTTCAGTCCAACTCGATTCTCAATTTCTCTCCTTGCTGGGACTCAACAACAACTAGAAACACAACACCGCAAAACTTATACCATTTGGCACCGATACACTTCCGCGCTCATTTAGAACATTGACAAAAAATTATCCAAAACACACCTTTTTTAAGTAACTACTGTGATGTATATGCAAGTACTTTGGATCTCGTGCTTTGTTTCATTTGGTCATTTCTGTATGATTGGCGGACCCGGTCAAATCGGTCAAACCTCAGAGAGTGCTTTGGTCGCTCTGTCTTCAAAGGTCTTCTCCAGTTCGTACCTCCGGTCCATCCGTCGTTTGGTCGGGAATCCCGGGGCCCATCCCCCCCCAAGGAGTTGCATGTAATTATATCCCCGAAGGAGACCTAGGATAACTGGATGCCGATTGGGTTGGAAAAAAAACCAGCCAGTTTTCTTTTCGGATTTTTTGTTAAATGGTAAACTTCCAGCAGAAACACCAAAAATAGGCCTTTGTTTGAAGCGCCTGGAAACCAAAAAAAAAGGGTCCAAAAACGACCAGCACTTCCCAGGGTGGTACCTTGTTTTTATGAAAAAAAACTGTTTAGCAACAAACAGGTAAAAAAACTGTTTGGCAAAAAACCTTGGGGATCTTCCAATTGTAGGAGACGAAAAGATAACATAGATTAACATAGTTAAGTTCGTTCACTCTAGTTATTTTCACAACATGTTTCATGAGTTCATGAGTGAACCTTTCTGCATCAATGAGTTAGTTGGAATACAGTGCCAGTAGTTTCAACCAATCATGGTGGGTGACCATGTCTGCACCCATTCGTTTCAAACGCTCTCTTTACTTCGGTGGCAACGTATTGGTATCTGCAACATTGGATGACAATGACCCTCGCGGAAAGGTCTACAGAAAACATGTAGTATGTAGTGCTGGAACAACCAAAAATTTAAAGAGGCGTCACTTTGACACAGCTACGATTTGTCATATCATAGCACTTTAACAGGCTCCTTTGAGGTGGATCCAGGTGAGCCATACAAATCGACTACACATGTGTGATTCTACCTGGCACATCTATCTGTTTCCGTGGAATGAAAGATTTCTGCTTGAGCTGCTTAGTTGGTTGGTCACCCTGCTCCCTGACCAGGACTAGTATTTTTCTTCAGGGGACTTGATACGAGTGCATAGTTCCTACAAATCTTTCTTTGAAATCTTGAAATCTTGAAATGTTCAGGATAGGTTCATAGGTTTTCCATCTTTCACATGTAGAACGCTGGCTCGCTCTTATTAGAAACACGCAAATCTGGCCTTTTTCTGCTTTCTGGTGATGCGCCACGGTACTTCGCTGCTTTCAAGGCCTCTTTGATGCTAACGTGTAGCATCTAATTTCACCATGGAGGGCATGGACTGATACGTTGTCAAATTTGAACCTCTCAAAGAAATGATTGATGATAGTTTTACTGAGAACATGATTCACCATTAATAGGAGAAGTTTCAACACAGTGAACTTCTCCAATCAACATAATACAGCCAATTCTACACTGTTTGACAGCTGCTCTATTGGATGCTTCGTGAAAATAGGGATGTGTGTGATTTGTGGAATGCCTCAAAGCATCCTAAAAATTGAATTTCAACGCCATGAATACAAAACCAACTGCATGCAACATTACAGTGAGGATGACATCATTTTAGCGAAAAACATCAAAGATATCAAAGCCTAACTTGACGAGGTTGTCATTTCATCTGGGATACACTTGCAATGGAAAAAATGATTCCTACTAGGCCAAAGCAAGGCCATCTTTTCGCCTGTTCACGACACGTCTTGGTCATGGCAGCAGATG
Source organism: Breviolum minutum Mf 1.05b.01 (assembly GCA_000507305.1). NCBI lineage: Eukaryota > Dinophyceae > Suessiales > Symbiodiniaceae > Breviolum > Breviolum minutum. The sequence goes on along the minus strand of DF243835.1, from coordinate 32,500 downwards.
ATTTAGCTGCACTACGCTTTACCTTGTTGGTTTGGTGTCTAGATATCGCAAGTCCAGTAGTCCGTCAACATTGTCAACATGAGACACAGTCCTAGTGGGAGATAGGGTGGGAGACAAATCCCAAAGAACCATGTAGTGTCTGATTGCAAGTACAAATAAACCTGGTTTGGGAGATAAATGAATCAATTCCTAGAACGAAATCAGAATTATAAATATATCATATCCGTTCATTGAATAATCACCTCAACACTTTGATACAACATCCAACTCCTCTTTGATCACAATTACAGTATCTCGATTTTAAAAATCAACCTAAAACCACCAAGACTCATTGCCACCTGCTCCGCTCGTCGTTTCAATTCTTGCCCTGGGCGCCATGACAGCTAAAAGTGCTTGAAGTGATGCCCAAAGCAATTGATGTTGACAAACAGAATCCTGAACCAGTTGGGTCATTTAGGATGGTTACCATTCAGATTGTACCTCCGATAGGGATGGATATGGTACTTATATGTATTTATGATATCTATAATCTCAGTTCGTCCTGAGGTTGGTCCGTATTTGAGCGGTCACCCCGTGAAAGTGGAATTTCAGTTTTGAACTTACTGTTCAGGAAAGCAATCTTTCTTACACTTGACCTTCTTGATGAGTGTTTCAACTTCTGATTTGATTTTTGCTGTCCCCCGCTTCAGGAATTTCAAATATCTTCAGGGAATGTCAAACCGACTTTCCAAGCAGTTTTCCTAGATGAATCCCTTCCAAAGTTGAGGGGGATTATGCAACATTTCCGTTGACTGTAATTCACCAAGGCTTCCTGTGACCTTCCATCCGTTTGGAAAGCTCCCTTTATCAACCAACATCAACATCAATTCGGGTCATCGACTTGGTTTCTTCATGATTTTTTCTAGTCATTTCAGCAGGCAGTTGCTGAGTTGCGGGTGTTGGTTGATATATGACCAGGACGCACTGAACTCACAAATATCGAATCTGTATTTCGGTGGGCAACAATTATTTTCGCTACACAAAGACTTGGTGTTTGAAACATGTCTTATCTTCTTAAAGCTTACAGCAGCATGCTACAGAGATCTTGGATAAAACCAATGAAAGCTATATCTCGCAGTAAATACAATAAACAAATGTATATATATATACACAATATCTATGGTAATGTGGAGATGTGCCTGTGAAATGGATAAATTGACATGTTTTGTCATTCCATCTTCTGACCCAATCAAAGATCGAAAATCCATCCGCAAAAGTACAATAAATTGAATTGAACTATAATAAATATGTAATAACCAGCATCTTCCAAAGGGTGCTGTTTGAACCCAAAAAGGGATGGTGTATTACGGCACCCCAAACATCATCCATTCAAAGCACCCCGAAAGGAAGATCCAGGAAGGTTTATTTTTGGGAGACCCAATGTCACTGAAAACCATCTAAGGAGCTTCCAAGTGGTTGTGTTTTGCTGAGGCTCCCAACGAGGGCTCAGCTTCCTCGGGTTTCACTTATCTTGTGGATCCGATGGATACTGTCTACATTTGGGTGTTTTTTTCCAAAAATAGGGGTGTTTCCCCCAAAATGGATGACTTATAATAATGGAACATTCTATCTTTTAATGGGATGATTTGGGAGAAAACACCCATTATTTTTGGAAACATCCATATAACACTTTAGGATTTTGGATGGTTTCTGAGGCTTTTCTCCCAAGCTACAGCTTTCCTCAAGGAGGATTCGTTTCATGGATTTCGTGTTAAAAAATTGCAGCTGAAAAAAAATCTCCACCCCCCCCCGCTACTTGAGAAGCATCCAAAAGCCTGCAAGCAAATGGCTTCAAAAGGATCGTTGTGCTTGTAGGATCTCATGGAAGCTTTGAATGTCCCCAATGACTCAATGACACTGGTGCAATACTTTCAGATGTATCAATAAATGCCAAGCCCTACCTCTACAGTTGAACCAGGCAACCAGCGGTCTTTCAATATCTTCTGTTTGAAACTGCTCGATTGACCAGAACATTCACCCATGATAGGCCAGCATCAGTTTTCAAGTGCTCGTAAATGAGCATAATAGTGTACTCTCACAAGTGCTGGGATGTTAATGAATCTTCAGCCAAAGTCTTCCTGGCATCATGATTCCGCGGTTCGGCCGTTCAACGGGTGCTCCGAGGGTCCCGTTGCGCTGGCGAGCTGCCGCCAGGACCTTCCCGCATGGTTCAAGTCCCCCCCGGTCCTTCCTGCAAACATGGACACATGATGATGTGACTGTTGGTGGATGGACGAAATTCCCAAGAAAAATCAGCTAATATCAGCTATAACTGAATATATTAGCATATATCATGTAATCCCACTGAACATCTAGATGTTGTAGATACTGTATGTCTTCATCTATCGTGCCAAGAAATTGAATTGTCAACAATTCAGTATATGTGTATATGACAAATGAATAAATGTAAACATATTCCTGACATGTCTGTAGACATGGAAACGCGGACCCAATAAAAAAGGTTTAATGTATTAATGATATTACTGCATGCATAGAAACACAACTACTGTAAGTGATACATGTTGATCAACAATAAACAACCTGCAAGGACATAAACTAGCAAATCGAGTCGTATCCAATCAATGAAGCAACCAACCTATGATAGGGTCCATCAATCGTACAATCAATGATTGTCAAATGATGACAATGACACCTGGAGAAAGAGCAGTGGAAAGAACTGCGAAGTCAAGACTTTCCACAGGTGAAACACCAAAGCTACAGTATATAATTATAACAGGAATCAATTACAATATGTGACTTACGGTTTTGGGCTGCTTATTTCGGAATCAGAAAACACCCCCTGCCGAATCACAACTTGAAGGAATCTGCCCAAAAACAATGTTGCTTCCATGGAAATATACGCCGGTCCATAGGGAACAAATTTGAGGAAACTCGTCCTATGAGGTGAAGCTTACTGGGTGGAACGCCAATTTTGATACGGATAATTTGATGTATGACCTCGCTTGCCGAAACAATCACAAATTGATGTCATGTTGAACTCATAACCCCATAAGATCCATGGGACTGGTATATTCACCGACCATTTGGTTGATTTTTATGGTAAATGTAGGTATATATATATGTATATATATATATATCAATTATATCAATCATACATGGATCCTATGAGTAGGAGATTCAACAGGGGATGTCTGAAAGTAAACATCCTCGTAAGGGATGTAATGTTGATTCAATCCCTCAAACAATAGTCAGATGGACCTGAAGAAATATCTACGGTGTCTCACATGCACATACATCCCCACCACCCCCCAAAAACAACTAGGCATGTTCCAATGGAACAGGAAAACCATCTACAAAACTGTCCATCTTTGGTCCATCTTCCAATTTCACAGTGAAGTCCACAAACTTGGTAGTTTTCGGTTTGCCAAAATTCGCCTTCCAAACTGATGACTTGCTCCCTCTCATAAAACCAATGTTGTTGTTGTTGTTGTTGTTGTTGTTGTTGCTTGTTGTTTGTTGGTTGTTGCTTGTTGCTTGTTGCTTGTTGCTTGTTGCTTGTTGTACGTTGTTGTTGCTGCTTGTTGGTGGTTTTATGTTTTTGGTTCACTAGTTAGTTATTTTTGTTTCATTTCTGGAGGTTTTCAACCTCCAACTGATATCAACACAGCTTGGGCTTAGCACCTCGGCAATCTTTTGAGACACTTCTCTGTCAGGCTTCCTTTTTTCCTGGACGTTACGACGTTACTCCGTTGCACCGACTTGGACATCATACAACTTCATGTTCACAGACCTTACATACCAAAGGAATGAAAAAAGGGACGACATTTTGCTTCCTAGGTTCCTCTTGTGATTGAACACTCCTAGACAATAGGTGTCACTGAAACGAGTTTTACAGTGGGACAATGGTTACGCACAAGTGTTGGTCGAGTCATGATGGTTCCCCAACAACAAAAGCCCACCTCTTGGGGTGACATCACCTCAATCACTATAGCACAGCTACGCACAGTTCCTGTATGTCCCTATCATTTCGTATGAAAAACAGGAAAAGCACATACCCAAAGAATTCGCGCCTGCTATTTGCATAGATGCGGAAGCTGTTGATGTCTCTCTAGAACTGCTTATAAAGTATCACTATTTCACCTACCCGCATAATATTAGATTTATGAATCTTGTGGAAATGATTCTAATATAGATATATTATTATGGAGTCGACAAGGCTTTTGCTTAATGAAAAGCAATGAAAAAAGAACCTGAAGCCGGAAGCCTGAGAATTCAAGAATTCTGATGCAAATGTCATGGACCCATATGAGGCGCCGTCAAAATATATTATAATTGTCTAGTATGTTTTTGAAGGGTTATCGTTTTTTGGGGGGGCCGATATCGTTTTACTAGGTTTNAACCCCACCTCCACTTTCATCTTGCGATCCTTTTCAGTCCTGGAAAAATATGCGACTAGTGAAAACAAGAAGTCTTGCCTGTGAGTCGAGAAACTCCTTTCAAGTTCAACCAAAATATGGGGGCTGTATCTGCACGTTGCATCTACAGTCTACAGGGCTAAGATGCATAGTAGGCTACAAGTAAAGAACCCACTGCGTCAGAATTCTCATAGCTAAACCTGTTGGATGCTACCCTCCATGGCAACCCTGCAGGTTTGTGTGGCTTGTGGTGCTCGATGTTTTCAAGTTGTTTCTTTTCAAAACAAAGCCACATCACTATAATTTACAATTTCTCTGATGTCTTCTGAAACCTTCAATCTGATTCTGTATCAAAGACGGACCACGAAGGTGTAAAGCCATCTCAAAATCAAAATCAGGAAGTTTACTGCTCGACTACAACACCTTCCTATGTAACTCAAATTTACAGCAGTGGATCCGTTTATATAGGGCAGGCGAATCATGAAGCATCTTGAAACATGAACTCACGAATTTCCCGCAACATTTATGATAACACAACATTATCAATGGATCATGTAAATGCACCTTGTATCATAGAACACGTCTTCCTATACCGTAGCTGCAGCTAGCAACTTCGGACCCCCTGCACCTGTCATTGGGATCCAGCGGCCCAACTCCCTTTCGGTGACGTGGTGCTGCCGCCTGCCACGTGGTGGTAGCTAGTCGTTTGAACAATGAAGATATCAGGCATCATGAGCTAAACATCAGGAAGAAATATCTTCATCTAGCAGGAAAACCAGATCTACTACAAATTGCACAGCAAGATCAGCCTATGGGTCAAGAAATTCTTATCACATACTTTGTCATTGTCTTACCTAGCCTGAAAATCATATTTACAAGCTTCATACATCGAAAACCGCCAGCCAAAAATAATATTGAAATGCAATCTAAATGCATACAATGCACATCTAACTGCGATTGCGCCACTGAGTCCTGCTGCTGGCGTTTTTTTCAAGGGTTGTCAAAGTGTGATCACATCATTTGATGGGTGATACGTTGCCAACGAACTTGAAGATTGCTTGGGATCTTGCAAACTCTGAAGTGCCAAATGACTCAAGTGACTACAGTGACCATGTTTCACCGACCCTCTGCTTGCCTTCCTACTTGTTGGACCACGTCACAGGTAAGCTCAGTTATTTCCAGTAAGCGCAGTTGTTTCCAGTGAACTGCTGTATAAAACACCACCAAGCTAAGTCAATGCTTGCCCTATTTCAATCTATGCAATACCACCATCTTCGTGCTACTTGCAGAGCAACATGAGGATTTTCCATATAGATATGATAGATTCGGAGAGGGTAGCGAACGACGTCTACCCCCGTCCCACCCTTCCTCCGTCAAGCAAAACATACTTTAAAGCCCCAACCAGCCACGACCACAGCAGTTAAGCCTGAGGCGGTACAATGACAGGTCTTTCCATGGCAACCAGAAAAACGGCCGTTCAACCGTTCAACCGCAGCGAACCGGGGGGGTTCCCCGACCGTGCAACTGTGGACCAAACAGGACGGAGCAGCGGTTGGACACATTTTTTCACGTTGCTTTTTGTGTTTTTGTTATGGGCTCAAGTTTAGGAAGGAAACCGTGCTTGCTTGCATAATCTCGAAATCGATGTTTGGAACGCCTTGGTGTTCCCTGTTTTCCTTGGATGTTCTGAGGGACCTTCCCAAGTTCACAAGTGTAGCTGTTGTAACTGTTCGAGTAAACTATGAAAACAGGACCATGACTCTGACCATAATATCTTTTCTGCACACACCTCCCACAACAAACATTGTGCATGATATCAAGACAACCTTATGATTATACGAACTAGTGTTCCTCTTCACACTCAGGGTGACGGGAGTGTGCACAGCTCAAAGTACAAGGCCCTACCAAAGCAGTCCAGTTTCACTGCTGCGTGTAAATGCAAATATACTGGAAACAAATAGTTTTCACTTGATTCAGATACATCATATATAGATCTGTTGGTACTGCATCCTACAGTTCCCCAAACTTCCCAGTCGGTACTGGACTTTGTATGAAAACCAAGCCGACCAGCCAGGGATTGAACTGGACAAGGGAAAGTTTGGCAATGTCAATGTAACGCAGCACATGTTGATGCTTCGAGTTTTGCTTTTCCTGGTCAACGGTAGTCAACGGTAGCCAACCTCAGTCTTCTTTGAATCTATTGAAGGTATTAGTGATTTTTTGAATCAACCGCATCATACTTCACCAACTGGATCTTTTCTGTGTGGCGGTTGTGCCTCTGTTCAGAGCCAACTAAAAGAACTGCCTTCTCTCGATTTTCTATTTGGCTTAGCTCCTTGGACCTGACGCTTCCGTCGTGGTTTTTGCACCTCGGTGAGAAACAGCGGAATCCGGAGCATTTAAGATCAAGCCCTGAAGCTGTTTAAAACCAACAAACATGTGAATCAATTCATGTTTTGGGATGGCTGGAAACAACACATATACCCATAGGATCTATGTATGGTATTATATATATATACCTACATTTACCATAAAAATCCACCAAATGGTCGGTGAATATACCAGTCCCGTGGATCCTATGGGATATGCAAAGATGTTTTTTGTTTTTCTTTTGAGGGTGTCAACTGCGTTTGGCGAGACAAATCATCTTGGAAATCTCAGAAAATGGACACATCATTCAGGGAATTGGATCTTCCAATGGAAGATCTAGTACTTGTGCCACCACCCTAAACATACAAACTTGTAGACCAAGTATCCTAAAGTTGCCTTCTCAACATCCAAACACGAGCAACCCGAGGCCTTTGTCACCCTTACTTATATCATACCTTGAAGGGAACATGATCTAGCTTAGCAGGTGCAAGCCAGTACACAAAGGGAGATCCTTGTTGACCCTAAAGTGATGCTGCAAGACCATTTAATTACGAAAAAAACTAGGCAAAAAAGGAAAGATCGAACATCTCATTGCGCCTGAAACAATTTGATTCAGAACTTGCAAACTCAAAGCAACCTGCACAGGAAATACCGAAAAAAACTTGCCTTCCACCATCCTAGCGCAAAAACAACAACGGCTCCATTTTTTGTCGACATTATCCGATGTCCAGCAAGGGCATTGAAGATTAAACGCCCACACCGGCCACTCAATGCATGTGTTGAGTGATGTTCCTCCAGCAGTTTGCTCTTTTCCCTAGACTGGCTCGTTGTATTTGTTTGAAGGCAGTTTTAGATTCTAGATCTTTCACAACAAATATGGTATGGAGATCACTGACAAATCATCATGTATAGAAGAATCCAATCTTATATGAAAATATGTTGAAAGGATATACTTACACCACTATTTGCACCTGTTCATGAGCAGGGAGTCCAATCCAAGATGCAGTTTCTCATCCTCCAAGGTTCTTGGCCCAATACAAGCGCTGCAGAAAAACTCTTCGAACAGATATCTGGAAAGAGGCTTGGGCATGTGTCTCAAATTAAGGGCCCTGCAACACATGGATGTTTTCTACCGAAAGGGGCATATGATTATGACTAGTTGGTGGTTGAACCAACCCATTTGAAACATATTATATAGTCAAATTGGATCATTTCCCCAAATAGGGGGTGAAAATAAAAAATCTTGGAAACCACCAACTAGATGATCTTTTTTGTTTTTTTTTGCGAGATTGCAATTTCTTGATGTTTGTTGTCCTGGCAGTCCCCCAACCAAATAGGTAAGATGGTCACTACTGGTCACCACTATTCGTTCGCTTGTACAGAATACCTGCTACCCTCCTGACAGCAGGAAGTTTGAAAGAGCAATGGACCTTTCAGGAACAAACGTAGAAACAAACAGACTCATTAGCCAAGCCTTTGTCAACAAACTCAATTTTGCTGGCCCAAACCTCCACATTGTCTACAGGGTCGAAGCTGACTACAGATTCGTTCACTCCTATGACAAGTGCAAACTGTTGGAGGCCCTACAATTCAGCCGCACCGCTCGGTAGATAACTTCTGCATCCAAAGCGAGTAGCTGAAACGCCGTTCTGAAGTAACAAGGGCAACCAAGACCAGGTATTACCAATGGGCTTTCCAGATGCAGCGGTTGCAACCCAACTCTTCTAGGTTTTTTCATAGGGCAAGTCAAATACAGTAGTAACTACCATCTATACAAAGCTCGGCAAAAAAAACAGCCAAGGAAGATGTTTTTTGATTACAATGTGTCTTCAACCATTGCTAGGTTTGGAAACCATACGATGGTTGAGTCAGTTGGACCCTGTGAGTGTTTTCAGTTACGGTTGATCCAATCTATTGATTCGTTTGAGAAGAGATGTCCAAACATGTGAAAAAATAGCTAAAGGTGAGGTTTTTGGTGTGTATATAAGTAAGAACAAGACTAATATTTAGAAGTTACAGAAATAGAAGGGAGGCATAGCTTCATTTGTCATTAAGTCTTTTTGATTGGTCCATTTTTTAGGGCATAAACATCTATCACCGGGAACACCTACATATGACATATCTGCAATTGATTATGGAGCAAATCTCCCCACCTAGATCCATTACCGTTACCATTTGGGATAACGTCACCAGTCATGTCACCTCAATATCTTCCAATTGATCTTTGCCGGCTTATGCAATGGTCATCTCCCCTTTCATCCTCATCTTCGGGGATTCAATACTTTTTTTCACTGTATACCTGGCTAAGGCACATCGACGATCTCTCACTAGATCCATCAAACGGGCAACCAAGCAGCCATCGCAGAGTCGAAAAGCCTCTTGTCGCGTCAACAGTCATGGTCAGTCACTGGAACTGTCCGTCTGTCCAAATGGTCCAAATAGATGTATACGAGTAATGTGTGCATTAGGAACTGGAACTGTATATAGATATATATAGATGCTTTTTTTCCTCACTATCCTTTCCTGCACTCATTTTTGCACTTCCAAACATCAATCTTTGGATCATGTCTCCTTGTATCAAAAACTGGCTCCCAAGCTTCTCACGTCAAACGCGGATTTCAATGATGAACAATGGAAGCGCTTGGAAATCTCGAAAGACCGCAAAAATGCTGGGAGTTTCCTTGGTTGCTGGTTGCTGATCCTGGAAAAGACGCATAAAACCGCAGGTTTAGCTTGGAAAAAGAGAGGCTTCAATATTTTTGCGCGGGGGGGGGATGTTAAGTATGGCATGGGAGGAACAGGAATTATTACAACCTGCATGTTCACACCAAACATCAATGTTTTATAGTTTCTTTCTTTAACAGATCAGTTTCCGCATTGTCCACGGTGGTGTCATAGCGATCTCCACTCTTTTCGTTGAAGACAGGTGGTTCCACATCTGATGCTGAACCTTTGCAATATCTTCCAACCAGCACTCTTGCCTGAAGTGCTTCAGTTTCAACCGTGACTCTGGGAAGGGTTTCTCTTCGAACCGAGCCTTCATCCGAATAAAACATCGTTCCAAGTGGTTCCCAGGGGAGTTCCCTTCTCATCTCTACAGTTGTCGGTTCTTGTTCAGATGCGCTTTCAAAATGGCTATAAACAATTTCCACTTAAACCACTGATGATCTGGATACACCACTCCGACCGAGATATTCACAACGTTTCACAACAACCAGCAATATCAATCGCCAATCCCCATCAAAACTTCCTGAGAATCAGCCAAACCTGCAAGAAATATCTGCTCTGAACTCATTCTAGAAAATGAACGACACACAAGGGTCAGCAAGATGTCTTCGGAGTTGTTACCCACTACTGTAGTTCTTACCTATCAGGAAAAATAACACTGAATATTTCACCTCATGGGACATATAGTTCAATGTTTTTTTTTGTTTTTCCGAGGTGCCGCTACGAGCACTTGAGTTCCATCCTGTCCCCCTCCTTTCTTGTCACCTTGGCTACTGGTGAAAGCAACGGGGAAAGCAACAAAAAACACGGGTTGAAACCAGTGAACGTTTGGACATATCTAAAATGCAAAAGTTGTCGGTTGACGTGCATCTTCGTCAAAATCACTTGATCATGTTGTTTGAACAGCTTCCAGTGTGTACGATTTTATCATATGGAAGAACGATATCACATCATGAACAAAGCAACACCATGACTGACTCCAAAAAACGAAGTCTTTTCCTGGTATCTTCAAATCAACCAGTCCTACTTCAGAACCGCTCGTTGACATCTCCATTCACCATTGGCTTGCTAAGTGGCAGAAGCGTAGGGAATAGCGACAATCTGAAGAGAAATATGTCGCATGGCCCAATAAGGTGCCATGACGCCCAGCAAAGCTGCGATTGAAACCTATCAAAAAACGATGAGTTTTTTGTGAAACAAACTCTACGGGATGGGGATTTGCAATGACTAGTCTGTGGAACTTATGTAGTTTCAAATTACCTGTATAAAGGGGACGATACCTTTCTTTTTTTGGGGGGCAACTATCGACTGATTCTCTTTTCCCGGCCCATGGCCTGGCCTTGTTTCAAGATCTTAGGGAGGAATGCCTGAGATGCCAAGCAACTCCATACCCTTAGGCCCTGGGACTTGCCTTTGATACCTTCCAACCTTTTTTGGTGCTTTATACTGAGTGTTGGTAAGTTTCCACACCTTTCTTGATATCTTGTGATGTATATGAAACTGTAAAACATGTACAATCAAACAAATACATAGAGAGAGAGAGGGAGAAGGAAAGATATGGATCTGCTACTGTATCACTTAAGTTCATTGGGATTTAGCCAGGCATCTGGATACCTCGTGTGATGAGATGATGGTGCGATGGATTGCGATGGTTTTTTCCCACTACTAGTACCACTAAATGAATCAAGAACTAGTCCTGAAGATTTCACTGGATGAATTGTAGGGTACCACCATTTTAAGGAAACACCTGATATCTCTCATATCATATCCCTTTTGGTGGTGGATTCTGGTGAAGTTGAGTGCAACATCCTTCACAATGTAAAGGTATATATATTTACAGTATATAATTTCATCCTCACACCTCCAAGGAAGCTTCTATCAGCCTTGGAGGCACTTTTCAACCCTCAACAAAGGTTACGAATCAGTTGGAAACAAATCTAGCATTCTTCTGGACCACCAACCTTTGACTAGTTGTTTGTTTCACTGATGGAAAAATACCCTCAACCATCACCAGCTGATCTGTCATTGTTGACAACTGCAGCTGGCAAAAACCAAGCAACCCATGATGTTCCATGCCATAGATCCAACTCTTCAACTTCCTGGTGCACAAGTTTTTTTTCCGGAATGAACTTGAAATAATGATACCAAACATATTGGGACAACTCCTCAAATGGTGGGTTTCCCCAACAAACCCATGGGGTTTGTTTTCCTACTAAAAATCATCAACCATTGGGGTGTGAAATGGGGTGAAAACCCCACCATTTAAGGAAACACCCAAGTGGATGCTGTAACATACAGGTAACATGGGGTTATTATTACACCCTGGAAAATTATATAACATGGAACCTCAAAAATCACCCATTTTGAAAAGGAAAATCAATCATCATTAATGTACACATATGAAAAGACATCCATCACCTTAAAGGATATGCAAAGATATATGTACTTATGTCTGGAGATGACACCACCGGGTGAAACTCCAGCCTCACCACCTCGCTCTGAAGACATGCTAAGTTTCAAGGCCTGGGAAAACCAGGGAAGCCGATGGAAAAACCATCAGCAATGAAAAAGCAAGGAGCATATAACGACCACGTGCAAATAAATGCATAATCATGTACATTGTAATTTGCTGTATATATATATATCATATGAATACATCTATTCTACATTTAAACATGAAAAAACTGCAAGTACACGACCACTTCATATTTGATATTGGTCATTTAGATACCCACGTATGTTGTTCGCATTGGCAAGCCTGGCAAACCATCGGCCATGCCAAACCAAAACAACATCCCAGGTAAGAATCCCAGGTAAGATCCACATGTCTGCCACATGAGCTACGTGGCTTCCCATTTGTGAAAACCAAATAGAAAGCGCTGGCCAAATTGCAATCAATCATCCTTGCAGAAGGTATGGACTATGACTATGCCCCACCCAAAAAAGTTAAATGAACCAATCAATCAACCAACCAACCAACCAATCAATCAATCAATCAATCAATCAATCAATCAATCAATCAATTCAACCAACGATCAACCAGATCTTTGTGCCATTTATATAGTTCCTAGTCCTGTTTCAAGGAAACCGCCTTTTCCAACAAGCCATAAATCTCAGGCCCAGCTGCATCATACACACTGCGCTGTGTGGGTCCAATGGTCTCGAAAACTCCCAAGACCTTCGGAGGTCGCAAAACTCAAAACTCTCGGGGTAAAATGATGGTTCCCCCATGGGCCCCATGGCTATCTGTCATGAAGGCTATTGGATCAGAAACGGATATGTTTGAAGTGATTTTTAAGCCATTTTCTATGAAAAATAACTCATGGTTTATCCGTGGTTTTGGAGAGAGAATATCTACAGCTTTGTTGGTAGTTTCCAAACCCTGTTTATGTCAGGACATTTATTTAATAAGCATTCCTGGCCACGCAAAGCTTCAACACATTGGTGGAGATCCCGAGGTGGGATCTAACCTTCCGCAAAACGAACAGTTCGCCCCCGAAAGGTAGGCCATCCTTAAAAGGAAATGACATCCTTCCAACCATTCATTTTCACGGGCGAGCTGTTAATTTTAGGGCCCGGTATCCCTCAATAATACCACACTTACACATTGGGCTGGGTGAGTTCCATCCCTTTGATGCTGTAGACATATTGACACAGGACTCCTCAGGACCTGCAAATCTGGGAGACGCTCCAGCAATGCACCAGTAAGTCGCATTTCATCCTCTTCTGAGGCATTACCTGAGTAATTAGCGATCCAGTTCAGTTGTTGCAATTGCTGAAATCAACATATCCACGTTGTTTCAAAAATTAATGGATAAACATGATCTGTCAATCATTAATTTATCCAAAACGTTTCATTCAGTGTTCAACTGGACATGAATCAAGAAGCCATTGTTTCAAATGACGTGAAATTTGCCTCAAGTTTTGTATAGGGATCGGATGGGTTAATGTATATAAGCACATAAACCGATGGCAAATCCCGCAGTACAATACCATACAAGGACTAACAATAATTCACCAGTTCATCTGGAAAATTAAATACATCCCATCTCATATGCGATTCTTATGGCCCATGACATGGGTACCGTATCTCCTGCTGAAGCAGCAATCACGATGATTGGACTGCACTATGGACTGGAATCAAATTCCATCCTCTTAGGGTCTTTCTCATTCAGCTTGAGGACCAACAAGTTGGTCATGTCTCTTGTTTGAGTCCTTGAACTAACAAGGTTCAATACTGTATCTATATTAAACCATCCCCATTTGAGGGGTTTTAAATGTGCTAGCTTCAGGAGTGTGGCAAACAATTTCCAATTCCTTGCCAATGTCATGAGGAATGTGAACCGCAATATATCAAACATTGACTTGGGGCCATACTAACCACTGCTTGCTTTTCTGTCAAAACAAGAACCATATCTTTGTATACATCAGCACCTTTTTTCAACCTGCAACTTGCGAAACCAAGCGACAAATTAGCCCTGCCTCTCGCAAATGGGTGACACTCGTTTGCGATGGACTGGGTGGACTGTTGGTAGGCCCCGGTGTCCATTTAAAACCACCTCTGACCGAAGGTGTCCGGTGCCCATCTTTGCGGCTTGGAGGTGTGAATGCCAAGCCTGGCGGCAGAATTTGGAAGGACAAAACAGGCCTCAAAGGTCAGTAATATATATATATAAATATATATATATATATATGTGGGTTTCCTAAAATGGTGGTACCCCCATTTCACACCCCAAAATGATCATTTTTAGTAGGAAAATCAATAGTTGTTGGGTACCACCATTTTAGGAACCCCCCATATATCATATATCTTACGTCCAAAAACATGTTTGAGACTTTTGTGTTTGCTTTTGTTGCTGGTGCTGCTGCTGCAGCTACTGGTGGTGGTGGAGGATCTTGCCCAATTTGCAGTCGAAGTACTGTATCACTTTAGTTCAATCCTACTTTGCTGAGGTTAACCCCACCAATGTTCCCAGAATGTTCCCAGTCCTAACTTTGCGAGTGAAGACAACCACTTGAACAGCATCAAAGAAACCCTCGGACGACTTGAGCTGTTCGTCAGCCAAGAGTCAAAGGATATCGTGTATTGTTCCGCGAAGATCATGTGCAACCACTAAAACCAAATTGAAACACAGCTCCAAATGTTTAGACCTTAGAATTCTATACATTCTATACCTATATAGATATCAGGAAAACCAATTTGACAACATAAGCCAACATGATGATACGCTATGACCATGAAAATCCATTCACCCGCGGAGCTTCCCCACATCTCTCCTTGTGAGGACGTTGAACGTTGTCTCGATCTGGTCATGGGCGACGTCGCAGCACGCCGCACCGTCCGTGGCTGCGCAGCACTCCCGCAGCTCTGCTCGTGGCTTTGGAGCACTTCGCGGCGGAACTGCCGGGAACAATAGCTACACCGCTCCAATTGACCTGGAGGTCAAAAACACGTGTCATCTTTTGGGAAAGATTGACAGTTAGTTATATGTTGTATGTATGTGTATGTATATGTTGTGTAGGTTCTTATTTTGTTTGTTGAGGCACATGCGACCCATGATTCATCAAAGCTGAGAAAGAATGAGATAAATAAGTAGACAAGTCAATCAGAAAACAGCGAAGTAAGTGATAAATCTGTAATGCAAAAAAAATGACTGGACAAGCAGCAATCATACATGCAAATAAATAAACATGCAGTTAGTCAAACAAATAGATGTAACAACTTGGTAACCAAACAGCAACTAGACCTATGCACGACAAGTAGTACAAACAAGTAAATACACATATAAGATCATATACGTGTCGTAAGTGCATATATAGAATATACACATACATGTGCATAGCATCCACATGAGGATGCATGTGACTGATAAAAGCCTATGAATCAACGCATAAAACAAAATGAGCAACTAAATGATTGAAATCCAAAAGAACATAATGCAAACATACTATTGTACTTTACATACAAATCACATATACATTGAATAGCATATTAGAAACATAAAGAAAATACAGACTCTAATTATAGACACAAACAGATTTACATTTGGTGTTCATGACTTGAGTGGAAGCATATGATAGTGTCCAAGAGACTACAAAATGTTGCATAGGAATCGATCGCCGCAGCTGGTGGACCTGCCAATGTCACTCGCCGTCGTGGCGGACGTTTGGGCTCCGGCTTTGGACGATGTAAACCTGCACGGGTGCAGCTGCAGTGACACAGCTGTATGGCTTCTGGAAGTTTATGCAAATCCGGAAGGTTGGAATCCATCTAAAGTGAAAAGTGAGTTTTATTGTTGATGAACATGGACATTCCTTTTTCTTGGAACAGGAGATGCCCCTATACATCTTGTACCTATAGTAGGAAACTGAGTAGCTGTCCTCCCTGTTTGGTTGAGATTCTAGACAAGCCCTTATATGGAGTTGATAAACATCAACTGAAACATCCAATGGATATTCGCTGTCAGCTATCCGCTATCCCTCATCACCATTTATGGAAATCTGCAGGCTACCAAACCTAAAGCCCCTCCCATAGAAACCTCTACTACATTATCCAAGCGAATGAGGTAGTTTTGATCTAAACTGTGTGTGTGTAATAATAATTTACTTATGCAAATCATCTGTAAATACCTATATACAACTGCACTACAAATCCATTGTTTTCATCATTCTACATGTATATGAAATGTTCATGCTTTGGGTGGATTCCACCTTTCTCAAACAAGACTTGAGATGATCAAATCGCGCACATGTGATCCCAAATAACAGGTCGACCCCAAATTCATTGGCAAATGGTAGGCACACAAAGACTCACGGTTTGGGGGTTCTGAGTTCTGGTTTACTACCGTAGCTGGAAAGGTTTGAAGGGACTATTGAAGCACTGTGGGGTGATTTTGCATGGCAGTGGGTCATTGTTATATGATATATTTGATGGAATGGGGACCAACACTTTCTTGAATCTGATTCGTTTATCCAAGTGTCTTTTTTCAGAAGTTGATAAGTGGTGAGAGAATCTACTTGTAGTTGGATGAATCTATGATCTAAGGATATAGCTAAAGTTTTGCAAGTTGGGTGATCATCGTTCCTGAACAAATGGATCATAACCTACAGTTTCTTATTTACCAATCCCAACCAACTCACGTCAAGAAACAAACACGTTGATGTGTATCGAGGCGATCAGGATGAAAGGTCCGCTTGCAAAATTCACAGGGGATTAGCTTGGAAGGATAGGTGGTGGTCGTCGACACGACGACACCACAACGGAGTTCAGAGTCAGATGCGGTTTTCAGAGTTGGACAGGTACTTCGGATTAAGTCATAATGCCTTGGTGAAAAAACAGCAGCTTCGGTTTTTCAGATGGGATGTGTTTTCTTTTCCAAAACAACAGCAGGTGTTGTTTGGCTGAACATGGCCAACAAATGTCAAAACTGTGCAATTGTTTAATGATGGATGTTGCAATACACAAAAACATTTTAAAAAACACGTGAGAAACTTGAGCAATGCAGCAATCAAAACACATCAAAATGATGTATATATATGATATGCATACACAGGATTGTCAACATAATCTAGCTTTGCTGGTGGGAGATAAGTTTGCACAAACAAATCCCTAAACAATAAACATAACAGCACACATACAACCACTACTATCAACATCCTTCATTTTCCATCCCCCCAAATCATTGCAGTATATTACAATCTCCATAAATGAGAAGCCACACTGTACGGGAACTAACACATCCCATCTTTGGAACAGGAAAATCATCTTCCAAAATGGCCATTTCCAGGGGTCATGTTGTTTCCAGGGTAATATTGCCCAGCAAGGTGCTGTTCCAAGCTCTTGACTCCGTCTGGCAGTTCCTAGGATCAAGGATCTGTGACAGGACAGTGAGCAACAATGCAGAAAGAATCCGTTACGTAGGCCTACTAAGAAACACAAACTCAAAGGCTTGGTGGCCAACGTTAAGAAACATCGAAACATCTTAGTACCTTGACTCCCAACCAATCCAGGGATGTCTGTAGCATAAGCCATGTAAACAAAGGTGCCATCGCTGCTGATTTCTGGAGAGCCAGTGCCATGGAAAATACCCGTCAAAGACTTGGCCACCACACACAATGGAAATGGAAAACGACTCTGTTGAGCCCTAAAGATCTTAAAGGAAACCAATGTTGGGTGTCCAATTCATGATCACAGCTCATCAATCTGATTCGAAAACACACATTTGCCGGGGGGGAGGGGGAATTGATATCAATATAACGTCTAATGATGGGGTCAAACTTAAAATTTTATGTCCTTTTTGGCTTCGAGCATCGTCTTCCTCCAGCAAAGGACACCGTTCAGCTTCCGGTTTGTGCGCTTCACGCTGTGAGAAGCGCCGACGGCAGGCTTTCAGGTGCATGTCCTCAGGAAATTCTGGGTCTTGGAGGATCACCTTAGACTCTTAGAACATATCCGCTAGTTGGAATTTGGAATCTTGTAATATTGTACAAACAAAATGCTGTAGACTGTAGTTTGTATCAATTCCAGAAATCTGCGCACAATGTAGTATACTATAACAAATCATAAGTACGTGTCATACAAGCAACATTTTAATTTGCTCATTCTTCAACTAGCTGTGGAAGCTCCACAGCATGGAATATCAACCTCAGAAACCATCTCAGCCAAGATGTCACTTGACATGACCAGCAAATCTGTGAGAAAACCATGTTATTCATCTGGATAGAATAGGATGGATCATATGGGTGTTTCCTAAAATGGTGCTACCCAACAACTATTGGTTTAATACTAAAAAATGATCATTTTGGGGTGTGAAACGGGGGTACCACCATTTCAGGAAACACCCATTTAGGTCTGGTGAATATTGAAGCAGTTATTATGTGTAGCATGCTATGTAGAGGCATTGATCTGAGACCAAGATGAACTTGTTGATTTATATTGGAAAGTAAAAAGAAAAGTCGAGCCAACCATCTAAGAAGGAAAAGTATTGGCCTACTCTAGTGGTGGATATCACCACTCAACATTGTGGATAATTAGCTGATTTATAACAAGCAAGATTGTATGATAGCACTCCAGGAATGGTACCCAATGTCAAACACCTAGACCAGTTTCGGAAATGAATGCAAGGCGGGACATGAGGTATGGAATTGGCTCAAAATCATTGACACCAAATGAACTAGCTGGTGGTCGAGCCAGCCGATTGAAAAACAAGTTGTTCAATGACTCATATGACTTTAACTTTAGAGCCACAACATCAAGGTGAGGGAACATGCTACCTATATAAATCTTGAGGGATCCAAGCACTTGCTACTTCACAGAACTCAGTAGATGTGGAATTCATTTAAAAACTTACATCCAAGAAGTGTATATACCAAGATGGAACATCATACCAACAACAGCCAACTGTCTGGATGACTTCAAATTCATTCAAATTCTCCCAAAAACCATGCCTCTTTTGGAACCTCATCCTTTTTTGTGTTACACCTGTGTTCCCCCCGCAAAAAGCCGAGTTGCCAGAGATGTGTGGTTCAAATACTTTTGCCCACAGATATAGCAGCGCAAGGGAGCTGGAGGTGCTCTTCTCTCCAGTACAGTATCATCGACAAATGATAAGCCTCGTCTCGTCGACTCCCCCTGACCCTTCAGTTATCGGAAAAAGGTAAGGAGCATCATTTGAGCATCACGACTCCCCCATTGTGGGGGGCTCCGTTATTAAGATAAATTGATGTGTCTGATGGTCTGATGTTGCAGAATGATACAGAATGATTGTTCCAAAATAAATTGTTGATATTTATTGAACATTGACATTGATCTAAAGTTAAAAAGTGAATACCTTTTGGATCGACGAAGACCTTCCCGGAGCAAAACAGAAAAAAGTGAGAGCCATCAAACGCCACAACCAAACATATGCGAAACATGTATATACACTATCTTGAAAACTAGATGCTAGTTTGGGCTTCCCTAAAGATATAGATCCTGTAATTGCAAAAGTACTGTACCTGATTAAAAAATCCTTTTAAGGAAGTGACAAGCCATGTACTTTACCCCAAAAGTTTACCAGAATCACATCACTGCCTTGATACTGACTGCTGCGAATTCACTTCTGAAGTCCAAACTGTAGGGCCCTACGGTGTCCATGGAAGTTTGAAAGACTTCATGACCGTCATACGGTTATACGGTATACTGCCGTCTTGAAATGTGTACAGGAAATATACAACATTGTATATAGAAATTATAAATTCCATTTATCCTGGAACTCATTACTGCAAGTAAAACTATGTTCCTCTGAGCAGGTGAAACACTCCTGAGTGAATTCTCATGAGTATGCATGTCATTTATTTGTCTTTCGATTTTTTTCGCAAGCTGAATTAAGCTCACAAAAGATATGACAAAACTACAACCACAACCACCTTTCAGGGTTTTTGTCCGCCCTAAAACCAACCACCCAACAATTTTAGGCCCCCCCACCTGACATGCAAAGTTCCAAGGCTTTTCGTTCATCTCCGGCAGAAACATGCAACGCCACCTTCGCGATTTCAGGACCAAAACCCATCCACTGAAGTCGCTCCAAGCTACTGGCATCGGTTCCTTAGATCGAGACTTGCTAGGGATGTAAAACTAGTTGGTGGTTGAACCAACCCATCTGAAAAATATTCGTCAAACTGGGAATCTTCCCCAAATAGGGGGGTGAAAATAAAAAATGTTTGAAACCACCAAGTAGATAACTATGGGGCCCGCTTCATACCGAAGATGTATATAAATTCAACAACTTTTCAATTCCAATTGTTCTTAGTCCATACAACCCGGGAGAGACCGGGAATTCTGAACGCCAACCATATGATCGAAAAATACACATTAAGAACCGAATAATCAGAATTCCAAAACACGACATGTTCTCATGGTTTATGTTCGGCCAGCAATGATTCCAGTACAGATACAGTAGCCGGAGAATAAACATCTTGTGAACCAATATATACTTTTTTTGGGGGGGGGTCATGATCAACCGTCTAAGAGCCTGTAAACTTCAACAACATCTTGACCCCACACAGGTCCAAGTACGCTAACTACAGTCAACAACTTTACCTTTAAGATCTTTAAGCCAGGGGCTCCCCCGGAAGGTTCAACAAAATCTTGGGGCCAGAACTTACGACCAAATGCTGGCCCAAACATTGTGTCGTTTCCCCTCCAAAAAAAAATCATCAGATCATCCAAAAAGTATCACGCAAGAATACTCCCATTATGTTGACCTTGTTGCTGATGAAAAAAACATCACCCAAATGGACACCAAGTGTCCATTCTTCTGGGCCTCTACCAGAACTCGATGTAAAAAACGATCGTCCGAGAAATGCACCTTCATGCCTGAGGCAGAGTGACCCTGATGGTTCAGCAGCGTGTTTGCTTCAAGGCACATAAGGGACCCCTTCACTTCCCCAGAGAAATTGTGAGGAATCTCAAGCATCAAACTAGATCATTAGGGTAATCTGCCATTATCTGTTGCATGTAGCCAGCCCAAAACATGATCAACCTCAAGCTTCACTGCTTTCTTTTTTCGATACAAATAGTAAAATAGTGTGAAATCTAAATCACCAAGTTCAACCCCAAAGGGGTTGAACATCATTCAAGGTGGCTATGTGTACTCCTTCACCCCAGCAACCTTCCAGTGAAGGTTGGTCTCAGAAATATCATGATGGCCGTCCTTGCAATCGTAAATCCACTAGAATTTCTCAACCATTCACTCTGTAGTTCACCAGTATCCCGTGGTGAGAAACATAAGTGCAATTTGATTTCCAGTTGAAGTTTCTTAATATTGGCTGTGGTCCGTTGGGCCTTAAGAAACAAATGGAAGAATGGTCTTCCATATCCATCCCACAGAGCAGCATCTTTCGATATGTTTAACCCACCATCTCAGTACTATATCTTCAAAGCAATTTATAGATACATTGTATATATACACCGGACATATAGGGCAAACATGATTGGAACATATTGGAACCACCTATTATGCCCATATTATTTTTGTGTCTCATAAATAGAACTATTGACAAAGCACATAATGATGAGAATGTGTATGAACTTGTTGGTTGTACTGTAGCAGTACTGTACTGTAGCAGTACTGTGTCGCACACACGCACGCACATCATTCAGGAGCCAAAGTTGTCAGTGCATGGTGACTAAGCATTCGGTCCAACATGGGACACAACCTGAAAGAACTATATCTTAGAATGCTGACCATTAAGAAAAACAACTTTTCAAGTGTTCTAAGGTTTCCAAGATTTCAGATACATAATAAGTATTATTTGATGATATTGACTCCGAATTGGAGTGTGGATCTGAGAACATTACAGCATGCTCGAAACAGTCCCTTCAGAAAATACACATAGGACGAAACCGTCGACCGTTAACGATTCCCAGTTCTGTAACATGTCCAGCTGTAAAACCTTTTGAACTCCCGATGGCCTTTCTCATCTACCACGCTTGCGTCATCATCCGGTGAGAATGCCGAGGTCATGATAACGACATGACACACCAATCACCAACAAGTCAAGTCCAAGTGAACGCACCGACAAACCCTAAACAATCCTGGATCTTGTTTGATAGCAAACATGGAACAAAAACAGATTTGGGAGCAGCATCATCAAAACAGTTTCTACGTGTTGCAGCCTTTGTTAGTTGGTCGTTCAGCTCCTATAGTGCCCTTATCTTTATGTTTGAGACTTCTAGCTTTCAAATGATTTACAGTAATATACAGTATATACATACATGTAAAGTATATCATTTATAGGCTGTATAGGCATAGGCATTTCTAGTTGCAACATGTTTTTAAATCAAATGAAGGAAAAGAACGAACCATTTCCTCTACATGATGTATGTGCCTCATGAATCCCTTCTTTCTCGAGCCGAGGCAAAAGTTCGAATCTTCTCAATGAG
Source organism: Breviolum minutum Mf 1.05b.01 (assembly GCA_000507305.1). Classification (NCBI taxonomy): domain Eukaryota; class Dinophyceae; order Suessiales; family Symbiodiniaceae; genus Breviolum; species Breviolum minutum. The sequence goes on along the minus strand of DF243835.1, from coordinate 10,063 downwards.
GACCATAAGTGTTCTATATCGGGTGTTTCCAACAATAGGGGTACCCCCAAAAATGGATGGTTTATAATGGAAAACCCTATTAAAATGGATGATTTGGGGGTACCACCATTTTAGGAAACCCCTGATTATCAGGTTTGAGGCACAAATGTAGTACTTATTAGAAATCAGGGCAAGAGACCCTCTCATACGTGTGCGTGTGCTTTTGCTTTTGCTTGTGTATCATTGTCTTCAGGGTATTGAAAAAACACTTCCCCACTACCTGGAATTATACCAGGAAGACTTTGGTGGCTTGTGAGCTATGAGCATAACAAAGTGCGCAAACAATTCTACTCATCACCAAACAATTGGGAACTGAATCCAGGAATACCTAAGCCCCAATGGTAGGGAGCCATAAGATTGGCTTCATCAACATCTCATCAGCCAGGCTGAGTTAGGGTGAATCAATGATAACGCGGAATTTTAAACAACAGGCCAAATTACATTAAGCAATCAACCTGAATGATACAGTTATCATTCATACTCAATGATTCATTGGCATTTTTCCAGATAATTTCTATGAGACAAAAATGCTGTTTGAACCCTCACAGAACTGCAGTCCAGTAGTCCAGTCTGTGGACTGGGAGTGGCACAGTCCGATGGCAAAGGCCACAGGCCAGGTTCATGGAGGACCGATGAAATGTTCCCTATATCTTTTCATGATTCAAGGTGCAATTGAAACTGGAATCATGAAACTGTGATTCATACATAATTGTATTGGTATGATTTGCTTTCATTGAAAAAACAATAAGTACTATATAATATATTGTAGTTAGCATTCATGATTGGTAAGTAGAATTCTATAGAATTCTACATGTCCATAATTTGGTGAGGAACATTAAGTGGGCGACTGAATTCCCACAATCACAAGGGGAGATTAACCGCTAAGGTGTTGCTGCCTGCATGCTTTCAAATCTGACACCTTGGACCAAGTGCTTTGTTACTCAAGGGCAATGGCCACCAGTGTTAAACACCTGACACTTGTTGGACTTTCCCACGTAGGTTTGTTGATTCCTCAAAAGAGCAAAACTGCTTCAAACAAAACAACCATTCACTAAACTTGGCCTTTCATTCGCGCGTACCTGTTGAGATTCTCTTGAAACAACATATGATACCCGTTCTTATAGCTTTGATTCAATTCTGAAAACGTAGAAAAAAAGAAGGTACTATTACTGGTACCACCTTTATCGATTGTAAGCACTTCGAGTTCAAAGATCCGTGACATAAACCAACAGCCCGGGCAACAAAAGGCATCCCAACTCAAATTGATGATTGAGCCACATGACACTTTGCTAAATGGGTACTCCTCCCCCAAACAGAGGTTCACTTCCAGGAACATTAAATACGAACCAAATGATTGAAAACACCAATCATTTGGAACTTCTATTCATTTCACCCACATCCTAAAAGAGATATGTTAAACAAACTCATTCATGTCTAGTATTCTCTGATTACTTCATGTCAGATTTAAATTTCCAGCTAAACTAGAAACAAAAGTAAACACCTTCCACAAACCGAACCGGAACATATTTTCTTGACCTGATTGGTTTTCACATCGAATACTATGACAGCTCCACCAACCGCTCCACTTGTCCTCAAACCCCACCGCAAGGCCTAGCTTTGATAGCATTGCTTCGTGACACCCGTTTCGAAGGCCTTGGTAGCTTCTCACAGAATGACACTGTTCCATGGTTAGACAAGTCAAGTGTTTAGGGTGGATGTGAGAGGTGAGAGATGTGGACAATTTGACTCTACAAAGGCCGAGCGAAGCAACCAACAAACACTGAGCAATTTTGATTCACAAACTATCTCATTGCATCCAATGGCATGTTTTTATTTTGTTTAGAATAGGTTTCTTTTGCAAGCATACTTAATATAGACTAGACTTAAACAGTATTTATTTCAGCTCCACACGTGTCTGTCGTCTCCTTCTGGGTCCTGACAGTCACTTTGGACTTTAAAAGGTGGAGAAATCGTCAAAGCTGTCAAGGTGATTAAATGGTAAATTCATACTCTCTGACCTGGGACAATGGATTTCTGGCCAAATTGAGATTATATTTAACCAACCTAGGTTCCCTGAAATTTTCAGGGAATTCCCTTTCTTACCTACCTGAAATAAGGGTGAGGTCGTGTGAGGTCTCTATAATTTGACCAGATGGATCATGATGAACCATGATAGAAGCTTCCCAGCCGACAACTCCGAACTCCTGTACTTTTTTTCAAAAAACTAGTTGGCGGTTTCAACCCACCCATTTGAAAAATAGGCTCGTCAAAATTGGATCATCTCCCCCAAGGTATTGGGGTGAACATGAAAACATGGTTTGAAACCAGCCACCACCTCGAAAAGATCTACACCACCTCCAAGACAGCACCGGTTGTGTTTCTCCAAACAAATGCTGCGCCTTCGCCGTTTCGGTGGAGTCAGAGGATCCACCTGTCAACCGACCAACCATTGGGACCTCGACCATTCATATATACCGATACCTTTCAACCAACAAGGCACCATGGATCCAAAAGTGAAAATCATATAAGATCACACAAAGAAACCTATAGTCAAAATATTATAAGGTGATACAGTACACCTTATCTTCGTTGATGGGAAGAGGAAAAAAAACAAATTGAATCAACGTCGCAACTATCCATTGAAGATCGTCATGTCGCCTCTCCGAGGACCGAAACTGGTCGTTTGGAATATATCCTCACGTAATAGACCCAAATCTCAGGCTTACAAACCATCAAGCCCCAAACCTTTCACTTTGGTTCAACGTCACTATGTAAAACAAACGAAAAAAAACACAGAAACTCCCAATTTGCGCCTCTTTCACTGGACGTTTCAGTGGACCTTCGGAGTTCTCAATCACGATGCGTTGTGGAAGACCCATGGCGAAGGCAACAAATGATGAAAGCTTTAGTCCAGTCATGATGTTTGGCTGTTGGGTTGGTGGAGTTGACAGAATGATACTGTTGTGATTGCTTTAGGGATAGAAAATGACATATAAAAAACACGTATTCATTGTTGAAAAATTGGGATTTTGCTTGGAATATAGTGATACACCAGGTTTAGCTACTAGCAAGGAAGGTGTAATGTCTACTCATTTGCATGTTTTGGCTTGGATGGACGGATATTGATCTTGCGAGTCTTTAGACATCACGTAGAAGAAAAGCGCATTGCTGATGATTTTGGGAATGTGTTTCCCTATTACCATCTCTACTGAAGACTGGAGCCCTTGTGGCAACAGTTCAGAAAGCAAATCAAGGATAAAGATGTCTCCAAATCAAGAAGTATTTGGCAGGTTGGATTTGGGATCTTCATCCTTCCATTCAACTTGAGTATCTGTATCAATGATATGTATTGATTCCCCAAAACACCTTGATCCATGACAATGCAAATGAAAACAAATGGATATGGGGTTTATAATTCATATTCATTACTATTATATAGATATATCACACGGAAATGCGTTCATGACTTTTCGGGAATAGTTAGAACACATCAGGAGTCGACGGCATTTTTGACTTCTCAACAGCTCATCTGTGCTCCCATGGAGGTCTTTTTTTTGATGACATGGCCAATCCAACGATGTGCCCAAAGTACGTTTCCCACCCAAAAAAAAACTCAGCGTCCCCCGGGCTTTCACTTGGGCCATCAATCATTGGAAAATCCATGAAAGCGAATTTTCAGCAATGGAGTACGTTTTTGAAACAACCAGGTGCTGAAGAAAAGCAGTGGTTGCATACTATTACATACCCATTACTTTGGCAAGACTGGACCAACTAGACTCATGATAACTAAAGTGAAGGATGTGGATGAATTTGGAAGGAACTCTATTACTATTACCCATGAAAGTGAACGAAACATCAATAAAGACAATAAAAGGCTGATACAAATACACTGATATATATATATATATAAACATATATATATATAAGTACTCATATTAGATAAAGCACATCAATGAGTCCAAGATAAAGTTATTTCACAGGATTTCACATCATGAGGATGTCTCACCCTCAGGCCAAAGTCTTTCATGATAACCATGATTTCCCAAAAAAATCATCATGACAGCCCAAACTTAAAACGTGTTTCATAAAACATCCATAAGCCAATTCCATACAATTCCTCAGAAGGTTGCGCAACATTAATTTGCATAGCTCAAAAAGGTGATGATGTTGACAGGAGATGTTGATCAGTTGATTGCCCAAGCAAAGAAAAACAACATTCTCTCTCAACGGAGAGATTGGTAAACCCCAATCATCGATGCAGTACACAGCGCCACTGCACCGCTGGATCCCCTAAATGTCTGCTGTACATCCCGAGTCTACTTCAGCATGTTGTACCCGGGTTGTCTCAATAGTAAAGGACCCAAAATCCACTGGTTTCCTGTAATAAAGCGCACCATTTCAAGGGCATTTGAAGAGTCCGATATTTTGAGACACACCGACATCTCACGTCAACAATGAATTTGAGACTAGACAACAGAACCGCTTTGTCACAGCTTTCGCACATAGATTGTCGCGGCAAATTATCACATAAGCTTACATTGTTTGTTCAAGAACATGTCGTACAATTTGAACACAGAAGTCATGTTCCAACTTCGTCCTTAAACAGATCTCAAGAATTGCCCATCAGTAATTTGTCATTTGCTTACGTATTTTGCTCATGCCCGCAGTGTCCGCTGTTCCATTCTCTTGAATATCACTTCAAAAGTCTCATCCTGTTCTACAAACACCTAATGAACCTTCTGAAAAAAAAACATCACATCTTGGTCTCAACTATTTTTCTCAAGCTTCTTCACATCAACTCGTACACGATCCTTCAATGAGGTTGAATCACCTGCCAGGCGGAAACCATCTCCGTTTCCAGGCTCATGGGTCACTTGGATTACCTTCCCTGAAACTAACATAGCCCCTCAAAATAGACTCCTGGAAAAGAAGATTCCTATTGGAAACCATCATTTTTAGGGGCTATGTTAGTTTCAGGGAGGGTACTGAACGAATACTTTGAAAAACAAAATTCGCTGCTTCTCAAAGGACGCTTCGAGGGGGGCCTTGATTGGCAACTGGAAGCTGTATTCCTGTTGGGGTATGAACACGTAAAAAAATGTTCGGACCTGGGATCGAAATGATTGCACTCTCAAGGAATACTGCCCTACAGATCCCTATTATAGCAATATATACATGATGTGATATGTAAATGTACGTACATATATGCAAGTATGCATTGTATATAATATCATACATTAATATGATAAATAAGCAAATCATACAAATATACAGCATATCTCCTTGTATCCTATATCACATCCATCCAAATCCAACCACACACAGTTGTATCCCAACATCGACTCTCAACGGATGAAAACCAGGCTCGTTGAGCACCGAAAAGACCTGGTGCAATCCAAAGCTCTGCAAATGAGCCAGGTGAAGCCTGCCAAAGCATCCCGTGAAATGCTACGAAACTCGGCAATTTCGGCAAAAAATGCTATGATGCCATTTGCAGCTGGTAGTTTTTTGTTTTTGTTTCGAAACATTTCTGAAAAATGAAGCCCATGAGGTTGGCAATGGAATTCCATAATCACCAAACTAAGGTGATAAGGATTGGTTGTATATATGTGCTGCATTATGCACACATCTGTTGTGTTTGATGAAACACATGGGCGAAAGTGGTGGGAGGTCATTCTAACTACGTGAAATACTGTACATTGATGGACTTCTAGCCCACACTCTGAAAACTAGCCACCCCACAAATTAGCGCTTCACCACGTCCCCAGGGGCAAGCGACACGATGACAAAACCCTTGCAAACCAATGCTGATAATCACTGATAAAGGAAGCCAAATTTCATGATGCAATTTCAACCTCGACTTATACGATTGCCAAAATCTATTCAGTGCCAATGTTGGAAACAACATTTGAGGTACTGGCTCGTGTTGCTAGGAGAAGTTTCAAGGATCCTATCACCTTTGCAAGGAGGGGTCCCACCTGTCCTACCATTGAGACTCTGACAGATCGGCAAAGGAAGCCAGGATTCACAAAGACAGTGTCATCCACCACATTCCTTGGATGATTCATCATGGCTGGTCAACCTACCCCTCCTCACGAACCCCCCCTTCAGAATTAATTGTTTAAGAAGGCCTTATGACAGGGAAACCAATGGTTGGAGGAATTCTTGAGGAAAGTTGCTCACTCTTTTGTTTCCAAGGTGGCCTACTGCGGGCCTCTGCATTTCCATCATTCCGGGGGCCCCACCTGGAACCTGTGAGATGGAAAATCATCATTCCATGATCCAAAAAAAGAGTTGCAATAAAACCTCTAAGAAGTGAAAGCCTAGATGTGCGTCTCATCTCAAATTGTTCAGGCATTTCATGCGAAATGGAATGAAACTGTCTCATGTGCCAGGTGTTTATGAAGGGACGTATTATTGTACATATTGTTGCTCTCAAGCAAACTGAACCATACACCGAGCCACATCGCTTCAAACAAAATCCGAAGCAAACCCAATTGGATGCAACATTCCAATTCTGAACAACAATAGAACAACAAAATAGCTGGCCCTTAGTAGGGATTGAGGGAATGAAGCTATAATGGTTATGGGCCGGGAATTCAAGATACCCCCAGCCCCCCACCACCCCAAGCACAAACATCCAGGTCTAAGATTCGCTGTAAGGCCCGTGATGGATGGAAAGATGCACAAATGAGGCGTTCCACTTGGAAAGTCCAAAGCTTTCGCCCTGGCCTCACAAACCTTCAGAGGAGACCAAGGTGTTGGTCTGATGGCAAAGGGGGATGGATTTGTTGGAGATTTCGATGTCTGACTGGGGTTATCAACCTCCGATATAAGATTTTTGTTGAGGGTGAAGGGTCTGAAGCATCAGCATCAGCCTTCCTGCAAAAAACGACATGTTGGTAAGCACTGGTAAGCACATTTATGACACCCATCCTAGGGAAAAGACATGTAATTACAGTACTCTATTATTCTTAATTTAATCTCTTTCTCTCTCTCTCTCTCTCTCTCTGTATAAATATAAAAATATATATACATATATATATACATATATAAACTCATATCATGTATATTTCAGGGTCAAATCAACTAATCTGTCACCAAACCTCGAAAGGCAGGTCACCCCAAAACACGCCTGCGCCGGCTCCCTTGGCACCATGGGAAAGAGGCAGCGTTGCTGCAGCAAGAGCCTCAAGGCCTGGAAGGAGCTACATGAAATCCATACGAAAAATAATGACAGCATAGAATCTATAGAAATATATGTGATATTATATACCCTCCAGGGATGGGGAAAAGGAAAATAATCTTCAAATATGCCATTTTGGGGGGATATGCTAGTTCCCTGGAGGGTGTATATATATATATATAATAGACACCGAAATATAATGAAATACTGTAACAATTATAAAACATTATAAAACCAAATTTGGAACCCATCCATGGCGAGTTGACTTACGTTGTATCTTTGGCATTAAAAGTTCCTCCCGAAACATCCTGGGTTTCACCCACCGTTGGGACCACAGGTGGGACCCCACAGCCTCCTCCATCTTTCGTCCGCCGCCGCGCAAAACCAAATCGCGCAGGACTGGAGCTAAAGCATCTGCAGAGGTGACACTCACCTGCGCATAGCATTCAAGAGTTTTGCTTGTAGAGTGGGTTTCCAATTCATTAAGGCAGGAAATTAAATGTCAGTCAGTCGGCATCATTTCAAGCTGAAACCAACTTATTTGTTGGTCTCCTTTTGTTCAGTATCCCTGGTTTTATGAACTGGAGAGTGATTTCCTTTCCATTTACCCAGGCCATCAGGAAACAACAGTTGAAGTATAGGAAACAACAGTTGAAGTATTGAAGTCCTTATCATTCATATTAAACATATTCTGGAAGCCTCGATTTAGCATTTACCTGGATAATGTTCCCAGCTTCCCCCTATAACTGCTGTACTTCCCCACAAGGTTGAATGAGGCTAGGTCCTGAAAACATTGTCAAGAAGATACAACATAAGTATCGTCCAAATGCTTCTTGAGGTGTCTTTGATATGTCTTGGGTCAAATAGAATACATCGATCTCTTCGGATAACGCACGTCTAACACTTTCAATGGACCTTCAAATTGAACAAATTCAACCTCCTGAAGCCCGCTTTTCGAGTGTATTTCCTGTATCAGCGCCTTGATTCCATTGATTTCCAAATGGGCAGGATTGGATAGAAATTGTACCTGGCAGCAACAAGGGGAAATTTGGATTGGATTCAGAAGATTCAGCCTCCAGCTTCATGGAAATGAACATCGAGTTTTCAAAATATGTTGAGCTACATGTGCTATAGAAATATATTGCAATCATTGGCACAGACGTGGTAGCATGGTTTCATTTCTGAAAAATTGAATCCCTGATGTTCCGTATACCAATCAATGAAGGACCACCGCCACTTATCAAACATTCTTACCTGGAAGCTTCCCAAAACAAAGCTATTAAAGCTACCTCAAAATTCATTGATTCCCTTGATATTCACCATACATTTCAATGGTTTATGGGGTGACATTAATGCTAGAAAGATCCATGTTCATCCAGCCCAGTTTTGCCACGGACTCACATCAACTTCAGGCAAGTTGCTCCCAGCTGTTGCAACATTTCCACTTGGTCGCTCTGTGTGAGGTAGGAGCTCATCCTCAGTGGAGACAAGCATGAAATATCATGAAATCAAATCAAAGGTGGAGATACACCGAAGGGCTACCCACTGAATCTGAAACTTGTCCCATTTACAAGTGGAACTTCCAAAACTGCAGCTGTTGCTGCTCAAGATGTCATGGATATACCTTTAAGTCAATACGGTACCCGTCAAAAACATCTACCATGCATGAAGATACCATGAATTATGCCCCAAACAAAATATTCCATTGTCATCTGCAACTTCCATTGACCTCGCACAAAAAATCCCGAGAACCAACGTGAAAATAGTTGTGACAAACAAGCTGGCGGTAGATGGTTTCTTCTAAGGCCAAAGAGTGATATTCATCATTTTGGAGGAGTAACCCATTGCCCATTACCTGTGTACGTATATATATATATATAGATTCAAAGATATATAGGTTGTGATTGATACAGTAACCCCCCTATACAAATAACATAGATAGTACAAGAGGAAAAATCCTATTCAAAATCCCAAATGATAAAGGATTCCTGATTTCCGATATGATTGGCAGCCATCCCTCCACTTGTTGTTTTCTGTGGCTTCCAACACCGCATCCATGGGTGGTTGTGGTAAAGGATGAAAGCACATTACCTGGCAGGTGGGAAACCTCTCCAACAAATGATTCATCATAAGGTGCGATGATGAAGCTAGTTTTTCTGCAGGTAAGGAGACCTTCCCAGTTGCAGAAGTTGTTTTTGATTGATAAAAAACCTGAAACTGGAGTTTTTTTTCTGTGCACTTGACATTGGATTATGATTGGCTTATGTGGTGTAACATGACCCCCCAAAGTGTGGTCAGCAAATTCTGAAGCTGTAGACACGTGGAAGTTGAGTGCAAGTATGAGCATACAGGCAATGCACGTATCTCTCTGTATACAGTATATAATCAGAAATCATATCTGCTTCTGACATCTGGCTGCATCAGTATCATTCCAAGTCTTTTTAAGCAAAACAAACAGCCCCTGGGAATCTGTGAGCCATCTCCGGCTTTCGCATTGGCACAGCTTCTCAGCTCAAATTTTGAAACTTCGGACCTCCTCCAGCGATGGAATGATCAAGACCTGCAGCCGGGTGTTTTGCTGCAAGGGAAATGGACATCAAAAAACACCACATGTATATATTATGGGTGTTTCCAAAAATAGGGGGAAAACCCCAAAAATGGATGGTGAAAATAATGGAAAACTATTTTCAGAAACATCCATATAAACAAATTGAAGGTTTGGGATGAATTTTCTGAACCCAAAAAGGTGTGCGGTTTCGGTGCAAAGGTTCTGGCAGTTCAATTTTCAAGGGGGTGCAAGTGGGGAAACAAGAAGTCGTAGATGTTACATGTATCTAT